>VZTU01013485.1:10515-33904 GCA_013400835.1 Zapornia atra
ATTCTTAAACAGTTTCAAAACAAGCTTCAACCCTGTCCATAACATTATAAACTCAAGAGGAATCATATGCTTTTGTGTTGTGTTTTGTTTATTGTTGTTTTTTTTCTACAGAAAATCTGAAGATGGCCATGAAAGAATCAAGAAGTCAGAGACTGGGTAATTGCATAATACAAAGTTACTTAAAATATGAGCAAGAGACAATGACGCTATTAATTTGGAAAGTTCTTCTGTAGACAGTGAAAAGATGAAAAAATACATCTTTAAAGATTAGATAAGGCCCTCTAGAAGTTATATGAAGATTCAAGACATATCTTTCCTCCATCTTTTAGGATTAGAAGAAAGAAAACTGCTATAGTCTCTTGAACTGTCAATTTAGAAAGAAAAATGGGAAAAGGTAAGGACAGTGTAGGAGGTAGGAAACTAGTTAGAAAGGAAAGGTTATCAGTTTGTTCTGAACTTGCTTGTGGATAGCTGCTTAGACGGGGGGACAGATCACATCATCATTAGTAACCTAAGTTTTAAATAAGGACAGGTCTGATGGGACAGTGTGATAGATAGAACAAAACAGAGAGCAAAAGATAGAGACTCTAAAAGAAATGGAAGACCTTGGGAAAGGAATTACATAATTAGTTGTCTTATAGGTGAGACCACAAAATTAAAGTGCATTTTATATGACAACAGATGATGCAATTCTGTGGTTCTGTGATACCATCTGTTCTGGTATCACAGTGTTTTCTGTAAACACATAAAATGGCTAAATATTCGAGGAGACAGTTCAGTTGAATAAGTCTGCTTTCAGAAGAGAAATGGATATTAGCTAACTGTGAATACATGTATGTTGAAAATAGGAAAAATATATGGATTAAAGTAGTCTTTTAATTGGAATAATACTCCACCTAATTAGCTAGAAAGGTGGAGTATGACCACTTTATGAAGGATTTTATAACACCAAGGCAATTGACTATACAGTGGTCAGAGTAGGTCACTTCCAGGGTTTTGTCCTTGTGAAGGTAGATCAAATCAGCACAATTTGGTTTCAGCACATAGAATGGGACTATTCTCATCCAAATTTAGGTATCAAAGATGGAGATATCTTTGACCTAATTGCTCAAGACTCTCTTTTGACGTGACAGGGTTTTAGAGTTTTCTCATCTGGTATATTTAGGTGCCTTTTATAGGAGGAGATCAGTTATGACAAAGAACAACTTTTTTCTTTTTATCAACTACAATGGGAATCTAGATACCTGCACTGTAAACATAAATATTTGGTAAAACCAATTCCACCCCTGTATCTTTGCACAATACTACAGGAATCACAGAAAACCCAATATCAGTGCATATTTGATCTAGCTTGCAGTACATTAGTAATGTTCTGACTTCATTTCTGCTTTGAAATAATACCTGAAATATTACTTTGTCTCAGAAATTATTTTCAGTTGATTCTTTTCATTTAAAAAGTGTTTACCCCTTTGGGCAATCTCCTTGTTATTTCATCCTTGAAACTCTGCTGAGTCACAAGGGTAGCGATAATAGCTTTTGTTTGCTCAGCATGGCCTAGAGGTTATCAGAAATATGTAAGAAATTAAAGGAGAGAATTATTCCATATTTTGCAAACTGGAAACTATGCTCAGCAAAATGGCAGAATTAATCACCCCTTATCAAAAAACACTGCTAAGTCAGCTGCAATTCGGTAGTATAAATGCTTAAGAATAAAAAAAGTTTGCACCTAAATTTAAGTAAATAGAGAAAAAATTTAGCAAGCATCTTACTTGACACTACTTAATAGAAGCAATCGATTTGTACTATATTTTTGTAACGAATACATAAATTTCATAATTCTTCAATGTTCAACATCAATTTATTAGGGCTTAAACTAGACCACCTGTTGAATAACAATAAACCTACTTTTCCTTTATTCAAATTCAGCTCCATTGTAGGAATTGATATGACTGTTGTGGGGTTTTTTCACACAGTGAAAATAAGAGTAGACAAAGAAAAAATCCCTGTTTTCCCAAGGTTTAAACCTACCTGATAATTAAGTGGTGTTTCTTCATGTGTCATCTTTGTCAGCCAAAAGTTAAAGATTCTCTGGCTTTGCAAATGGAACCTGTGTTGGACTGAAATACTGTCTAAATGATAAGTCATATATCAGATTTATTTCATTATCTTACATAACTAATCATCATCTCTGTTTTGTATTGCTAGTGTTGTTGCGATCTTCTACCTTTATTTTAGCCAGCTGGTAACAGTTGAGAAAGTAAAGAATGAACTGGTTTTGGGTATCAACTCAAATAAAACTGATCTTACCGAGACTTTGAAAATTGATGTGAACAGCATACAAGTCACAGGTAATGCTAGTAAACATTTTTTCTCTATAGAAATCCTTGAGAACTACAGGTAACCTGAATTAAAATTTTGTTTACAAACAGCAAAGGGATTGTTACTCATGAGTGCCCTCCTTCTGTGTTACAGAACTTTCAGTAACAGAAAAAAAAACATTTACAACCTTGTCAACTAGAAAGTGTAAGTCAGCATTGTGTGTGTTCACTATGGAGGAAGTAAAGGACAAAGTAGTGAATTCCCAAAAAATACTCAGTTTAATCTTTTTCACAAAGCATAACATTTGTAATTTTTTAATCCCTCAAATTAAAGCAATTAAGCCCCAACTGTGGTGTTTCATAAGTAAATGCAATTATCATTTTGTTTGTTAAAGAATAAGGGCAAGGGCTCAGCCTCTTAGTGAGTGAAGACTCATTTATTGAAAAGATGCCAGTAAGAACAACAAACTGAATGAAGAGTGCTGCTTCTGGAGAAGTACGCCCAAGGAACTGATCTTATTCCTCTATAAGCTTGGATAAAGTGTGAAGGGAAAAAAAAAAGGAATGTGACTTTAAAGACTAGATAGTTTTAAATTCTGCAAATATACAAATACAGTGATTTTATGTAAGTACCAGAAAAATTATCAACACCTAAGGAGAAGCCCAACAAGATCAATGGGAATCCTCATTACCTCAGTAAGCTTTAAAACAGACCAGCACAGAGGATGAGGATAAAAAGTAATAGGAAGCCTTTGAAGAGCAAGTTAATTAGCTGACATTTGAAGACCTGCTGGAGATAATATTAAGTAGCAACTGACTGTTTTAAGAGGAGTGGGACATCTGGTGTGCGATATCTCTTCCTCTGTTCTAAAAAGTGCATTTATTGCAAAGTACTTCAGATATTAGAGGCCTAAATTCAGAGTCTTGACATGTTTACATCTCTTTACTACTTGCACCACATATAAGAAATTATTCTGAACAACTGCACATCACTATGGAAAGCAATTGCTCATTATATTTCAAAAATGTCACCAAAGAAAATTATGAGGAGCTTTCTAAAAGATTATATATCTATTGATGAGCTTTGAAAATCATCACTAAAATACCTCTTTTCACATGAGATATCCTCTGTCCATTCTATCAGGAGTGGTTCAATAAAGCAACAACTGTAACTAATTAATAATCATATATGGCACTTTTGCATCCTATATCTCATTATGTCCCACAAGAGAAGAGTTATTCCTACTTATGAGAGGAGGGTAACTACAAGACAGGTGGGACTTGTTTGAAATCTCAGTTTTCACAGTGATTAAAAGCAATTTGCTTTCTTGCAAATTATCCCAGGTTAATTTGAACTCATTTATCTGATCTAAATACTGTTCTATAAGATGCAGGTGCTTTGAAAATCCCCATAGTATAAAAAGTGTCAAGACAGAAGTTTCATATTCAAGAAAATGAATAAGGATTGAGAATTAAGAGAGATCAATATAGACTGCTCCTCCTTAGGAGGATTATTATAGAGTTTGAGAAAAGGTTTGGAACAGAGTGAGGTGTTCAAAAGGAGTGAAGTAGGACACTGCTAGTGATTCAAAGAGAAGTAGTCAGAAATGATTTATGTTTTTTAACCTTCCTTTGAGTTGTATAAAACTAGATACTGTGCTATATAAGGAGTTTATAATGAACTTGCCTTCTTCCAGAAGCTGCTGAAAGCCTTACCACAATGATGCCTTTAACTTCTTCAGGTCAGTATCTTTCATAAACCAGAAACCATTCTTTGCTATCAATACAACATGATGAAACATAAGACTGGCTGTTCAGCTGGGATCACTTTGTAAAGCTGCCCTGATTGTAGTTGGGGCTTGACTGCTGGGGTCAAGCATTCAGTGATAGCTGCCCTTTGTTGTTTCTGACCATTTGAGAAAGCGTGATCTTCAGCACTCTAAAACCTTAATTAGTGGATCAAAAAAAGAATTGAGTCTCCATCAACCATCTGAGCCACAAGCTGAAGCTTTCATGGATTTAGGAAAGTAGCTGAGGCTAGGGAGTCCTACTCTCATGCTGTGGTTACCAATATACAGAGCATTGTTGATTGATAAGACTTCCAGTGATAGTGAAAGGAAAGTCTATGCCCTTAGGGCATGAAGCAGACACAACTCCTTGGTCTCACAAACTCACTGAGTACAAACCTGCCAAAAGTCAGTCAGACAGCTGAATAATACAGTATATACTTTGTAGCACTAGATGCAGGTAGAGTTGCCACATACAAACTGCATAAAATTATCTCTTACAAATTCTTCAGAGCAGGGTACCAGACCAGCACCTTCATGCAATTTATGTGAGCTAAAGAAATGTATCTATGATTGTGGGAGCCAAGTGTTTACTGAAAGCCTAATTACAGCGATAACAATAAAAGACTTCTTATTAAGGTAGTTACAGGGTTACTAAGGTGTATAGTCCAAAGTGTACAATTACTACAACTTATTCCCAAGCATATAGTTGAAACTGCTTACAAATTTTCTCCTATCTGTACCTTCCTCTAGTACACTATATCAATGCTCCCCTGAGTCCTAAGTTCAATATTATTACTAATCATGCTCAAGAAGAAATTGGGAGGTGGGGAGAAGTGCCAGAGGAAGGGAGAAGGGCATTGGGAGTGGTCAGCACCCCATACTGGAATGGAAATAGTGTTCCCCGTGTGGATTCCTTTCCCCTTGATCTTAGGTCTGCCGTGGGTCATTTTCATATGGTTGCTGACACACTGATTCCTTGCTATTTCTGTTTCAGTCCAAATGATACAACCAAATTTTACTGCATGTGGTTTATTTGCATCTGCTGGATGCTTGGGGTTTGGCTCCAAGATTATCTCTAAGGATAATTCATCGTTATCCACTTCCTGTTATTTTAGTGAAATTGCACAGGAACTACCCATTTGTTATTTGTGCTTATAGCACTGATGTCACTGTCTTGTGATCCTCTTTTCATGGCTTTTACCGTCAACTTGTATGTGCACTTTTGGGAATGCCTGAAACAATCAACTGTCTTCAAGATGTAGCTTCCTGATAACTGTTGTAGAACTGCTTGCTCATGCATGATATCCACGTTTTAGGTCTTTTAATGTTTCATTCCTTCAAAACCAGTGATGCTTTAGAAAATATTTAGACAGATACATATATCATTTAACACTTTGGAAACTACTGGGAGGGTGTGAATGAAGCTTCCTTCTCTGAATGTAGCTGTGTTAAAACAGCCCATCCAGTTGCACCCTCCCCGCGTCTTCTTCTGGGCTCTCCTCTCTCTCTCTCTCTCTTGTGTTTCTCTGCCAGAGGAACTTCATTGGCACAGGAACACTCCGTAATCCATTTAACACAAATGACCTAGTTTTGCATCATAATGTTTGCTAAATAAGCATGTTTTGATAGAAAATTGGTAGGAAGTCCTCATGCAAGTTTGTGCACTAGTAGGTCTGGGAGAGCAGGAACATCTACCAAAACTAAGTCTGTGATAGCCAGTGACCAGCAGCTTCTTCCAGCAAAACCAATCCATGTAAAATGGTAGAGAAGGCCTTACTACATCTTTCGCTTTAGTCTTTCTGGCCCTTCGTCTTGTAAACTAAGGGACAGGGTCCATTAACTGTAGCGACATGGGGATCTTTTTCAGCTGAGGACATTATCCTCCTACTCACATATTTCAGTCTTAACGTAGAAGGTAAAAATAGCAAATAGGGTTGGTAATGCAAATTCAAAGAGGGAAAAAAATAAGACCCTTTGGGAACTGGACACAGCAAGGGCATCCTCAGTGACTCTTACTAAGGCCACTACTAAGTGCAAGTTGAGCAATCACAAATAAGCATTCCATTTTTCCGGAATGTTTTGCAGTTTACTGTCACTAATAGAAATCTAATGTAAGTAGGCATTTGCTTATGTGTAAACATGTATGTACACAGGTATGTATGTATGCCTCCATGTAAATGCACAAATACTAGATAGGTTTGAGGCTACTCTCCTCACACTGCAATAACTGATTTGTTGAACAGTTTCTTGTTATTTAAAAGAAAATGTATACATTGTATTTAGTACTAATATTGAAGTTGTCATAACTTCTCTTGTGTCAACAGATCCCACGAGTCTAATTACAAGCACCTTAACGCAAACTTCAGGTAAGAACTTTTACATACCAGGGGAAGACAAGAAAAGCTAACTTATTTTAATGGGTGGGAGAGGGGGAAGACACACATAAGTCTTTTTGAAGTTATTGAAAAGCCTGTGACTAGAGCTGAAAGATTTAAAATCCACTTGGGTTCCACATTAGTTTTGTTATGTTTGGCATGACATTTTGCCTTCAGGATCAAGCCACTCAAGCTGGCATTACCATATTGTTACCTAAGTTGGGGTTCAGGGACACAGCAAATAATTGTCTCACTGAGAGAGCAAGAAGTAGAGTTCTAACCTTGGGTTGTGTTTGCCCAGGTTCAGGACAACTCACCACAAGCAAGCCCTTGACAACTGTAGGTAGGTAATTATGTATGGGGAGGTTGAATGAAACTGTCTGAGATCTTAGAATTATACTGTCTGTGTACAGCCGCTTCTCATATCATTCCATTCTCTCTTCCCAGTCCTCCAAATATATATGTGGATTTACCTTTGATTTAAATAAGGAGACCTCCTCAAAGAGAAGGGACTTTTAAGTGGTGTATATTGATAGAAATATATTGACACATATTGACTATTCATTCTGTTTCCTATTATTTCCTGAGACCTTTTGAAGTTAATTAAAAATTTAAAAACCCAACACCAACACCCCACCCCCCCAAAAAAAAAACCAAAACCACAAACAAAACAAAACAAAACCAACTAAACAAACAAAACCCCACAAAAGCCAACCCAAAACATAACCTGTTAGTAAACTCCAACATGACTTCAAATGGAGACAAATGCAAAGGTGTTTGAATCTTTGAAAAACTCCCCTAACCTCATTAAGCTGTGACATATATATGGCATTTATAAGCATTTTTAAATGGGTCTAATGTATTTAATGAGATTTTTTAGTTCAGTATAGCAATTACATTGCAATTTAGGGAAATTTGCTGTTTAAAAATAAGTCGTTTTCCTAGAAAATGTTAATTTCTTTCTATCCAGTAGGTGGCAATGCTGCTTAGTTTTCTGAGTTGGAGTCTTAAAATTAGAATTGATCATGTCGTATATAAACAGTGTTTTCTTGTGTAATGCATATTCCTAGATTATGGGTTGGCTTTTTGTTCTGGGTCTAGAAAGCACAGTTGCATTGCTGTTCATATGTGGCAATTCATTCATTGGCCCTGCACCACCTCCAGAACTTGAGTAAAGGATGTTTGGTGTGCTTCCGTTACCAGTTGGATGCAAAATGGCAGCTCTTTGGCGTTACACTGTCTGCACTGATAACACTGAAAGCGTTATGTAAAGCACTTTACAATGCTACAATACATCCAAACCAATTTCAATTTTGTCAGTTTTACTAATACACAATACAGTATCCTGCAAGCATTTAATTAATCTGATTTCAGAATGGTTTATTAAAAACGTTAATCAAGCAATATGGTTGGAGGCTGCAAGACCAGTAGTACAAATTTATATCTTCTAAGTGAATATTGTCTATTAAATTTATTCAGTTATTCAAGAATTTTGAAATTAGTAGTTAACCAAAGCTTATTTTAGCTGTACGGTTTTGTTCACTTTATATGACCTACTTGACTTCTACCGATGTCTAACACCAAAGCCATCTAAAGACTAACAAAGCATGTGTGTAATGGATGAACATTTATGCTCTAGGAAATACTATTAATCAGATTCCACGACTGTAAAGGATCTGCCCATGCATTCTTTTTTGCAGGAATTTTCTCATAACTTACAAATTTAATTCACAAATATTAAAATAATAGGGTTTCTGATATTCCTGGTATTTCAAAACCCAGACTTGAAGGCTTTCATTTTCAAGATATACTGGTTAAAAAATTAGATCCTTTGGCATAATGAAGTATAACACTGTGATGTGTTGAAGTTGAAGAAATTAAATTAAATTGCATTTAACTAAAACCAGATTTTTTTTACTATTATTTAAACTGAATTACAGTTTTCTTATGTTATTCAAGCATAAGAAATTGGAAAATGTTTTTTATTATATTGCATAAAATAGTTTATTTGAAGCCAAGGAAATGGGAATTCATAGAAATTTCTTTCCAGTCCTACTTCAAGCATAGTTTCAAAAAATATATCACTTCTGAGAAAATACTCCATTCTGTGACACATTTAACTTTTTAGTATGTGATATTTCATTCCAGGCTTCTAAAAATGCGGTTTCGTAAAACACAATAGAGTGGGTGATTTGATTTGTGCTAGAGTAACCAAAGGTAAGTCAATTTTCCTTCGTAGTAAAACTTCATTACTGCTGTCCTGTTATTGCTGTTGTCCTTATTATTTCAGCTGAGTGTTTGCCACCTGCTGAACTTTGTGATGATGGTATAACCTGCATTGGAAAAGATTTATTTTGTGATGGAGTGTTGAACTGCCCGGACGGTTCAGATGAATCTGAAAAAAGATGTGGTAAGAATGTAAACCCCTGTAAATCTGTCTTATTAAACATGTTCTAATGAGTCAGTAGTTTCTAAATATTTTATAGGCCACAAAGTGCACAGTGCAAACCAAATAGATTCTATTAAAAACAATGAGCGATTGTTATAATCTTTATCTTGTAAATAGAAACTGTTTTCTTTAAAATTATCATTAACAAAAAATAAGCTTAGTTAATAATGAAGAAATACTACAAATTGGCTATGTAAATATAATATGGAAATATGGTTTAATATATTATTTTATTGATATTGAATATCTATAAATAAATATTGAGTATGTAATAAAATAGAAAATTCATATGTAGTTCTGTACCAATAACACCAAATAATGTTCTTTCCAAATAAGATTTGCAGCCCAGGCAGGTTAGTATGACTGCTGTCATGGCACGATGGAGCTCTGGCAGGAGCTCTTAACTCTGTTGGCCTCCCAACTGTAATCTCAGTGCTGAGAGTGCTAAGGAATGGGAGTGTTTGCATGACTGGGAAACAAAAATCTGAGCTGCTGGCACCACAGTCAGAGTTACAAGATGATAATGTGAAAATCTGGACAACCAGCTCTAGGTGGCCCTGCTTGAGCAGGGGGTTGGACCAGATGACTCCAGAGGTCCCTTCCAACCTCAACTCTTCTGTGATTCAGTGAAAATCATAGAAACTTGAAACATGATTGGTTCTTAACAGGGAAAGTTTATAACCTTGAGCACCTTTGTTTGCCTTTATCTGACTGGCTTTTTGTGCAGAACAGCCACTGCTGCATGTAGCCATGAACGCTGTGAAATTGCACCAAGGAGTCTGACTACTTTGCTGCTTACCAAAGTGTGTGTTAAGCTTTTGAGAGGGGAGGCATGTGTGTTGTCTGCATTGCTCTTCAGTCTCTGCTCTCAGTTAATTCTGGAAAATTTTCCCACAAAGAGACCTTTTGCAGATGTTTTGGGAGGAGTCAGAGCAATTAAGTCCCTAACGGTTTGTTTGGTTTGGGTTTTGTTTGGTTGGGGTTTTTTTTAATATAGAATTTGGTGCTAGAAATCTGGAAAGCTTGTTTCGCTTTTGCTGTGAGAACAGTCTTCTGAGTTTCCCTAAGAGTAACAGTCAGGGTTGTCTGGCCTGTGCTTTCAGAAACATGTAAAATGCAGGGCTCTGCTTTAAAAACAAACAAGCAAATAAAAGAGAAACTTTTTTAAGAAGAATCTGCAAGGCTGACTCTGAAGGCTAATGACCTGCCTGACCCCTTCTGCCAGAAGCAGCATTTTCTTCAGGGAAAAAAAAAAAAAAAAGCAACCAAAAAAACCAACAGTGAATTGCAGGCCTGCCCATTACCTGGGTGCATCCATCTCAGAAGGGAGATTTAGCTGAACCTTTCAGGGAAAATACAGATCAAAATATTTCAGTGGAATATCCACTGAAACACCGTCTCTGAGCAGGTCCCTCTACAGTTGAGGAAGTCAGAAGGTTTTAAGCAGCCTCAGCTAGACCTTTGTTCCACTGCAAGTATCAGTCATTTCTACGATCATGCCATTGTTTTGAGACACGGATTTTGTTTATTTTAGTTTGGATTGGTTTAGATAGCTTAATACAAAAGAAAGTGCTGATCCTTATAGTTCAAAAGTAACCTTTAATTAGTACAAATGAGTCTGAGTTTACCAGTTTTGGTCACATTTTATTAAAGATATTACAGTCAGACCTGTTATATAGGACAGAACTTAATTGATATTCAGACATCAGTAAAGACAAAAAATAAGTTCTCTTGCTTGCAGTTGAAGCTATGTTTACATGACTCAGCTGTGCCCTGGAGGCTACACAGTGGTTTCAGTTATGAATTGTGCTTGAGAGATTTCAGCTGAGGCATAGCCTCTTACCTACATGGCTTTTGGGTCTGATTTGCATCTCTGTCTGTATCCCTAACAAATACAAGTTGTGAATGCTCTGCTCCTTTGTACCTGAGCATATTATTTCTTAATCAGTGTTTTAACAGTCTCTAAGGGATATACACAACTGACTTGAAAATTTCAGGAATGTCCATTGAAGGAAAAAAAAGACAGAATGCCATAAGGAAACTAGCTACAGTTACAGTCCACTTCAGGGAGCTGGATGATTTGCTCCTGTTTGTCTTCACTGATGCCTGGTATTTCCAAGCAAGTCACTCAGTTACCACTAGTTCAGCAGTTTCAGCTCACAACCTTACAGAAATACAATTCTGGCTGGAGGATAAATTGTTGTTCCATGACTCTTATGTTACATTTTCAGGCTTAAAATTTTCCATCCAAAAAACTCAGACCTGCTCTAAATTTATATATTTAAATTTCTTAGCAGACTGCAAAACCAATGGAATGAGTGGCAATAAACTGTATGTACATTTGGGATACCTGCCAATTTTTCTACCGCTCTGATTTTTTCACTTATGTCCCATCCCTAGAGTAACTAAGTACAGTCATATAAAAGCTAAAATTGTCTAGGTTTTCAGAAGTCCCTTAGAGTTTCATAATGAGTTTTACAGCCAATTCATAATTCATGCTACAAGTGCTCTTGCACACAGCACAGTGGCTGCCCTTTAAAGCTGTTGCCCAGAGAAGTAGTGGATGTCCCCTGTTTAAGGCCAGGTTGGGTGGGACGCTGAGCAGCCTGGTCTAGTGGAGGGTGTCCCTGTCCAAGGCAAGGGGTTTGGAACTAGGTGATCTTTAAGGCCCCTTCCAACCTGAAGCATTCTATGATTCTGTGAAACAACTTGGTTTGTTTTTTTCCAGTTTGGTTATTATTCCCTATAGTACTTCTGATATGTTGGTGGTTTAAAATATAGGATACAAGGGTGAATATTAATAGTGTCTTCCTGCTTTAGAGAGAAATCAGTAAAATCTCAGGTTCTCAGCAGAGATTTAGGCAACTGAACCCCTTTATTTATTTTGGTTCTATTGATCAAAATTATCTTGAAAGGTTTCTTTCTGGCTCTGCAATGCAGTGCAATAACAAAAGGCATTGTAAAAGTGCAGTTAGCAATTCCAATGAAAGGGTCTCTAGAGGAATGCGAAAGTCTGAACAGCATCTATTAATAATGGTTGGCGTTGCTGAAAAGCAGCCATGTAGCACATAAGTGTAAGGAAGGGGAGACTGGAGGCTTATCCCACGAGGTATTTCTCTCTGTGGACTCTCTTTGCAGTTATTATAGTCTAGGCTAACATTTTGTGATTACCTACCTCACAGCATCACTACAGTACTGAGAGAGATTAATCATATGTACGCCAGGATGTAATGTACTGCCTTTGGCAGAGAAAGGTCCTGTCAAGTGAAATATGTGGGCTTGATCTAACCAGTTTGGGAAGCTTCTCCCTGCAATTCAAGGGTAACAGGATTAAGCCCTCCTAATGTGCACTGTATGCAACATCATTAAATAGAAATGGACAGCAAGAGGCATGTTGAGGGAGCAGTGGAAGTGGTTCAGACAAAAGATGTCTCTTGTCTCATTAGGAGAACAACCGAGGCTTTCCTGAGTGCTCCAGGAGGAGGCAAAAATGTAATGCCTTCTGTGACCCTGCCCACCTTTGACCACAGCTGCCTCCCTGCAGTGAGGAAGCACTGTGGATTTCTTCAGGGAAATAGGAGCGGCCCCAGCTATCTTCCTGAGATACTAAGCACTGAGTACTGCTAGGCTGTGAATGAGCAGCCTAAGGACTTTTGCCAGAATATTTCTGTCCTGTTTGAAATTAGTCAGTATCTCTTAAGAGATAAAAAGAAAAAAATAGAAGGAAACAAGAACAAAAATGCATTGTTGACAAGAGCAAACTTTTGTTATTAATTTTATTATAACAGTATGCTATGTCTCTCTTTATTCCTGACAGTGCTATAAAATCCTTTTTAGATAAGCATGTGTCTTGGTAACCACATGCTATCTGTACCACTTTTTTGCACTCTTCATTAATAACAAGCTGACAACTTTCCTTCTTCTCACACTGATTTTATTCTTCTCCATGGGAAATGCTTGTAAATATTAGCCCATTGGCAAGGACAGGAAATACATGAATAAAAATGGAGAAAAAAAGTACTTCTATACTAATACCCAGCTCTAATGCTGTAGCTTTTATTCTAAAAAGGTTATATAGACTAAGAACTGTCTCTTTCACGGACCTTGTTTCTTTGTGTATTTACAATCTTATGTGGTCTGTTTTCCTCTCAAAGGCTATGAAGATTGCAAAAGGGAATATGTTTCTATTCCAGCTCATGCATTAGACATATCATCGTTAGTGAAGTTCATTCTTCACAGGCTTAGTTAACAGTCCATGCCTGAACCTGACTGAAACAAAGCTAATTTTTATGTTGTGTTTGCTACAGTGGTAGTCAGAAAGAATTTTACACCTGTAAAATGAACAGACAAGGAGCACCAATTTATCATTTTATATATCATTTCCCTGGGGAGGAATGTACTCAATAAAATTTCAATTTAATTTTCAATATTATTGATTATTCATAATTTGGATAGTCATTATAGGTATGATTTTATTTCTGATGTTAATGAAAAGCTCTATCTAATTTCTTGTTTATCTGACTCAAATTGACGAACTTCTCTCTCCAGATAATCATGTATGGTGCTAATTTTATCCTTATTTGAAAGCTTTATGATACTTTCTGAAAAACTGAAGAAAAAACATCAGACAGATTCCTGACAGAATGTTTAAGAGATGCAGTAAAAGCTTCAACAGTGCTTCAGTGTCTGCTGATATAAAATAACTCTACATGAACAAGCATTTTCAATCTTGCTGAGGCTTGAAAATACTTTTAAAAAAAAAACAACTGATTTTTAAACAAAGAACATGCTTAGAGTGGAATAGCAGTACCAAGGAAACAAAGCTAATAAAAGCTTTTTGAAAAAATACATAATGATGGATGACATTTGTCTCAGATGAATGAATTCGATAGCTGGCAGGAAACTCGGATATCCACTTATCTTTGAGTACTTAGTGATATATAAGGAACTAGGAAGCTCATAAAACTAGAGATAGCAATAGTCAACTATATCCCTTCTTGCTTTTATCCACATGATATCAAATTGCTTCTGGTAGTGCAAACACAGTTTCCTGATTTAAAATAGCTCTAGATAAGAACCATTAAGGCAAGATCATGTTTCCTTACAAATATATAAAATAAAATTAAAGGAGAGTTGCATTTGTTGAATCTAGCTGTTGGATTTGAATTATTTGTATTGATTTGGACTAGTTTGGATTTTCTCTAATTTTAAAGTGACTTATCTGTATTATTTATCTTCTGATATAGTACCTAGAGATAAAATAGTTATATGCATTAGAAGTGGGATTAAGATGTTAGTGTGTTTTACTTTGTCTTCCCATTGCTGCTTACAAAGCATTTTCAAGGTAATCCATGTAAACCTGTATGAAAGGTCTGTTACTTTGGCTCCGA
This sequence comes from Zapornia atra, assembly GCA_013400835.1. Lineage (NCBI taxonomy): Eukaryota > Metazoa > Chordata > Aves > Gruiformes > Rallidae > Zapornia > Zapornia atra. Next base: position 24,838 of record VZTU01013485.1, read on the forward strand.
TTCTGTTTTTCAAATGGCATTTTGACAAATGTTTTTCATTATATCTTTACAGCTGCAGTTTGTGATGGAAAATTTATGTTGACGGATTCCTCTGGGTTTTTTCACTCTATGAATTATCCAAAACCATATAATGCAAATATTGTTTGCCAATGGATTATAAAGTAAGCCACTTTCCAATAATTTTCTACCTAATTTTTTTTTTATTATTATTATTATGAGGTCATATTGTTTCCTTCACATCAATCTCATGCCATTCATTTGTATTCCCAAATATCCTAGCTTGGAAAATATGTAATAGCATTTTCCCTTTTGTATTTATGTAGCTTTTCTTTTAAAACTTGCATGTCTAAAAACCATAACTATATAAATAGTTTTTCCACTAAAAAAATTTAGTTATGATTTTGAGAAATCTTGTGTATTATATGCACGCACAGAAACATATTTATAAGCTCAAAATAAATTCAGTAAATAGCAGCCTTTAGGCAATGATACAGATTACTAACAGATGGAATTCTCAAAAATTCCCTTGTCATTTACAGGTACACATTTAATCTGGGAGTTAAGAGCACTTGTGGTCCCAAGTCACTAAGGAATATGTCTTAAAAGTGCATGAGCATCACTTGATATAATAGCACCAAATGACTTTTAAGCCCTAGGCACAAGTGGAATTTTTTTAATCAAGGATACGTACCCACAGGGATGGACAGCTATTTGACACTCTAGGTCCAGTTCATAGCCCAGGGAGAGAAAAAAATGTTAGTCATATTATATGACAAAACTCATCCTGAAGTGCACATCTCAAGTTAGAAGATTGCAAGCTGGAACCTCCCAAATATCCCTACAATGACTGTCAATTAAGAAGTTACTGCTTTGAAATGCAATAATTCTTATTATTGCTGTGTGACAACGGCCATTCTTTGAGAAATACTAATTTGGTAGAAAAGTTTCAAAGGAGGTAAAAGACATGTCCTTAAAATTGAGTAAGATTTGGATTTCTCATTCACAAGGCTCCTTTGAAAATGCTAGCCTTTGAGTTTGTTCAGGAATTTCATCTTCACACTTCAGGACAAAGTCATAGGTTTTTGGCTGTTTAGCAAATTTGTTCCTTCTCATCTTCAGCAGTACTCTTCACCAATAATCACTGGCTACATCTGGTTTTAAAATATAGGTGTGTCACAGGAAAAGCAAGAGATTGTATCCTTCAGAGTACAAAACTGGAACCTTCTTGTTCCTCAGTTTCTGGTGTTGCAGAATTTGGGCACAGTAAATAGTCAGGTCTCAAGTGCACTATTTCCTTCTAAGCTGTTCATTTTGCTTCAAACACTGCGATAGCTGCAAGCAGGATTGTATTAGGTAGATATCTATACCAGGTATGTAGCTAACAAAAGCTACATGAGTAGTTGAAAATAATATTGTACAGATGCTGCTGATCTGTATAATTACAGATTGGTGAATGACAAAAACAACCACCTGGGTTTATGTATCTGCTTATAAAAATTCTGGCAATGCTGACAGTAAAGCCATGAAAAAGTCAATGTAGTACTCAAATATTGTCTCCATTTTGAACGGAATTGTTTCTATGAAGGAACATTTTGGATTTTCCAGTAATCAGTGAGAAACCTTTTGTCCTCCTGTTTTTATTCTCCCCTTTAAAATTGTGTTAAAATTAACCCTATAATACATCCAAGATTGTATTTATCTTCTGTGTTTCTTTTTCTAGAAAGATTTCCTTATTACCTTTAGGAAAAGCTTTTACAGTTCACCCCGTTTAACTCCTCCCCAAATTAAGATGTAATTTCTTCTTCTTTTAAAACAGCAGTAAGAGAAGTATGTTCAATATTCCCCTGAAAGATTTTTTTTTTTTCCTGAAAGATTAAATTTCAACTGCATGTTTTACTCTTTTCAAATGAAGGAATTTTTTTTTGGTTGTGGGGTTTTGGTTGGGGTTTTTTTTCCTATGGAGAAATATATTTTTAAAAAAAAAGCAAATTCAAATATTTACTTCATGGTTCTCTATTAATCAGTACTGATAAGCACTGGGAGATTGCTGTTGAAAAGCTATTTGCTTTGGGTGTCTCAATTCCAGAAAACAACAATATTGGTATCAGAAGATAAGCTGATTGTGATAGAGTAGTGATAGTAGAGTTTTAGGAATCGGATACCATATATGTTTAGTGGAAGGGCAATGGGAGAGCTACTTAGATTACTGAAAAAACATAACTGCAGGAAAATAAACCCCGGTATTTTCTTAAACTTTAGCTAAGGTGACTTTTGTTATTAAAGTTACTGGGTGATGGTTAGGTTTGATAGCATGTTCTCAAACAGCGGATTTGAGATCCTCACATTTTCATTAAAATCCTGGGTTTGACGGGATTTTGGACTTGTCCGGGGACAGATTTTGGTATTTTGCTATTAATACTGATACCAGGATACCACTTAGCTGACTTCAGGAATCCTACCTGAGCAGCGGGATGCTATCTATTAGTAACATATTTTAAAAAGTAATTTTAAATTAATGAGATGCAGAGCAGGAAAAAATACAACTATTTACCAGAATATCACATTCGAGAGTTGCCAAGATTTAGTTCCTAAAATATACTTAATTACAGTGAGTCTTCTGTTACAAAAAGTTTATGTCCTATTCCTTTGGTAATTTTATATGTTTGAACTTAGACAAATAGGTCATCTTGATTAATAATCATTATTAATGTAATTTTTCATTGTTTCTGATCTTAATATATTTCAAGCAAACAATTAATTTACCACAGTCCAAAAAAAAAAAAAAGATTACTAGAACATGACTTTCAGTGTTGAGGTTTATTTTTCTTTTGTTATCTTAGAGTGCCTCAAGGTTTATCCATTAAACTGAACTTCACTTCTTTTGATACGCAACAATATACAGACAATTTAAATATTTTTGAAGGTGTAGGAGAAAACAAGATTTTAAGAGGTAAGGTTATTTTGGGGCAAACATTACTTTTCCATTAATAAAATGTAAATGGTAAAAAAAGCATTCTGAAGCTGAAAAAGTTGCATACATATGTTCAAGTGGAAGAAGGAATCTATGTAAAATTACCCTATTAGTTGATATAGATATACATACCTATAAAGTGACCAGATAAATGCTTCCCTAATATATTAACACTCTATTTTATTTTTTTTAAGATATTATTTGAACAATCTTGATAACTTGACTAGAGTTGTGGTCTTGTGGGGTTCATGTTTTATGGAAATATGTTGCCAGAAGATCCTGAAACATAACACACATAACATAAAATGAATGAATCATGCGTTTCAGTTTAGAAACTTTATGAAGAAGCATTATGATACTCCCTGAAATTCATTACAAGCATGGCATTACTTTCTTCGGACCTTGAAATATTGATGATACTTTATAGTTCATCAATCAAAACTGGGATTTTGTCCATTTTTCATAAGACAGTCTGTCCAGGTGCATGAATCACAAAATGAAATTCCTATGTAATTTCACAGTTTCCTTACTTTTTGAATATCTGTAAACGTATGTGCTAATTATAAAATTGTGAGAGTAAATTCCAGTAACAAAAATATATAATAAATATGTGATTTTGGAGTTTCAGAGTATGTATATATAAGTGTTGAGGACATTTACAGCATAATAAGCATGGATATGAAGATTATAGTGTTGAATGTATGTACTATATGAGACATTTTTCCATGAGCTGATATCCATACTGATGGATATGAGAGATGGGATATGGAGAATACTTACATGGCAGCCAAACAGCTATCTATCTTCAGTGCTTTGAAGATATTTCAAGCAGGATCACAGTACAAAAGGGAAGGTATTGTTTAAGACTCAAAAAGCTAATCCACTGTATTTGTGACAGCACTGGGGATTTTAATGTGCATTTTCTCTCTGACTATATTACTCTTTATTTGTTCTCAGCTTCTCTGTCGGGGATTAATCCTGAGACAATTTACATTTTTTCTCATGAGGCTACAGCGCAGTTTATATCCGATTATTCTGAAAATTACAATGGCTTTAATGCAACATACACTGCATTTAATGCAAATGAACTAAACAGTAAGTCTTTTTGTATGTGTGTTTTTGTTATCCTGAAAGTTTGGTGAAACTATATTTTCAGTGACAAAATGGAGATGAAAAGGGAAGCATTATTTTCTGGCCTCAGTACACTGACCAGATCCACTTTGGGAAATTTCACTCTATTTTAGAGTTGGAATAATTTATTTCAGTAAGACTATCCACAGGTTTACAAGCCTGTATCTAGCAGTAGCATGATGCCTTACAAAGCATATCTGTTTAAATAAGATTAAAACTCTTCCCATATCTCCATCAGATCCCTCTCAGCCAGTTTGTTCCGTAATGAACACTGTTGAATCACTGACACTAATCATTATGCTGTGATCACCTGACAGTACCTGCTCTCCAAAGCTTTTGATGTCCTAAGCCATTGCCAAAAGTAGTAGCTCCAAATTATAAAAGTGACATAAAGGAAAATACCTGTTTCAGCAAATAGGGTTTGGAAAAATTCCAGATGCAGTAAATCTACAGTGACAACAAAACACATCAATACGAATCATGCATTGGTGTTCTTTAGTAGTCAGAAAAAAATTTAGATGCAGTTGGATAAGTGAAGCCTTCTTCAGGTGCTAAATTTTGAACAGGATGTGAATAGGGAATGGGGCTGGGAGGGCATATGCTGCAGGAAGCATCCAGAGTGCCAGGAAACTTTCATCATGTGGAAACGCTTTCTAGTGGCTGACCTGCACTTCAAGGCACCTGGAAAAGACACCGAGCAAATACCATGGGAAGAAAAGTGATGGGGATGTTGCAGCAAAGAAGGTGCAAAGGAGGACAAGGAAAGGGTCACCCCTGGTGCTTATCTTCTGAGCATTCACCTCTGGTTCTTCTGGCATTTCAGCTGAAGCAATCCAGGGCTTGGCAAAGAAAAGGGGAACAGTGAAAGGTTAGCCCTTAGTGTTAGCTATGCAAGGGGTCCTCTCTCATTCTCCCACCACATTACTGATGAAGCATCAAAAAAGAAGGTTGATGAATGAGAGCAAGTTCACCTAGGACCACCTTCAGTGATAGTGCTTTTAACAAGGACAAATAACGTATTTATAGTTGTGTTGTGTTGTGTTTCATAAAAGAGGAAATTAAGTCCCCATAGGTCCACTTAATTTACATTGATTGTCACTCATGTTTATGTAATTATGGGAAAATACGTGATGACACTGTCATTTTTATTTACTAGAGGTTCTTATTCACAGATGATGAGAAAGTCAATTGTACTTTTGAAGACGGCTTTTGTTATTGGATACAAGATTTAGACGATGATTCAGAGTGGGAGAGAATTCAGGGCCCAACTTTTCCCTTTATGAGTGGTCCAGATTTTGACCATACATTTGGCAATCTGTCAGGTAAGATCAAATACAAGTTGCTTGCAAATTAAAGGAAAAGCTTGATTTAGCTTATGTTATACCACTGGGCAATAGATTACTCACAGTGGTATCAATAGGATGTATTTTTATTCTGCCATAAAAACTGAGACAGGGCTACCAGACAAAATGTCCTACTCATTTCCACCTTGTGGAAATATACCAAAACTAAAAGGAACAAAAAACCCCACAAACAAACATACCCAAAACAACCAAAAAACCCCCAACCCACCAAAAAAAAGAAAAAAAGAATAAAGAATATATAAAGTGGTTAAAGTGTGAGGTATTGAAGTTTCTTATCTGAGAAAGGAATTTCTATTATGCAACAGATCAAATAACTACATGTTTACCTTAAGGAAAATAATAAGTATATTTACATTTTAGGGAAATAATTCATATTTCATTTCCATCTACTGTTGACATCCTTATGGTTGTCACAGGATAATTTTTTTATTTTACATAAAGTTGACCTGCAGGGTTCATAGAGTACCTGTGTCCCCAGTGAGATGCTAACTTTCAGCACATGTACAAAACACAAACACTCCAGCAATTGCTATACAACTTAATTGGAAGAGCGATCATATCAAATGTGGGTTTTAGTTAAAGAGACAATAGTGGTAGGAATCAGGTTTTGAAGTGTATTCCAGAATTAGACTCCTAAAGTTTCTTTCTCCTTTAACAGGAAAACTAAACAATCTCTCAGTTGATTTGCCAGTCCTGCTAAAAAAAATTAACATAATTTTGGTTTTGCAATGGTTGTATGTATTCTATGCAAGACTTATACAGAACTTATTCAGTGACAAATAACGGGGAAAAATTGCAAATTATTCTAGCAGAAGTTACTCCCAGGAAAAGAAAAATATTATTCAGCACATTATTGGACAGAAATTATTCACCTCACTCTGAGTAAATGCTCATATTCTAAACAATCTTCAGTTTTATCTTCCAACATGACTCCTGGAATACAAATTAGATGAAAGAACATAAAAATTGTTTAAGAAAACAACAATGATCTCTAGCTCTGTTGAACATACTAATTTATTTTAGGTACAGTTTCACTATGCTAGATCTAAGCTGACATATGTAAACTTGCAATAAGTAATGTTGCTATTTTATTGAATATTCAAATTTCTACAACCTACATTTGGAATTGTGAACTGCCTTATTAATATCTAGATTTTACATACATTCCACGAGACAACGTAATTTTGGTTTGCTGCTCTTGAAAAACAAAGGACTTAATACATACTCAACAATTGATTCTGAATGCTCAGAGAACTGATGAAACAAAGACAGCTAGCTAATCTAGAAGTACAAATAACATAATATAGCATATATAATTTAAAGTATGTAATTAAATTTCTATTTATTTGTAGATTCGATGGATATAATATCTGTATATATTAGAAGGAAGGAATGGAAGGTAGTCTAAAATTACAGCCATGATTTCAATAAAGCAAGGATTATATTTTAGGATTTCTAACTCTGCCTAATTTTACCTTCCTTTTGAAAAATCATATGTTTCTGAAACCTGGCCTCACGATATATTTCCATATGGTAGCAAGAAATCCAATGCTTCCTCTTGCTAGAAAATATTCATGTAGTCATTCTCTCATCCTTCTCAACACACAACCCATATTTCATATTATTATGAGAATAAAAATTCTAAAAATGTTGGGAAATTCTTTTGCAAAGCCACAAGCATGTCAAACAAGAATATATTTTTTTATAAACTAACTAGAAATCACCTATGTGAATCATTGCCTTCACTAAATAAAAGACAGAGTTACCACTGACTTCAAAAGGACTAGTTTCCCATTTGATGTCTAGTTCTGAGCAGTGTCCAAAAATGCTTAAAAGTTCATTTCAGTATGTCACTGACTGACGAATGTAACTTGGGTTAATCATTTACGTTTATATTGCCAGGAAATTTCCAAGTCATGCAACACTATCTGTGCTTGATGTTATTGACATTATTTTTAACATAAAAATTCTCATTTTAAAAATAAATCAGTAATGGTGTACTGATTAAAATATGTTCATCATCTTGCAGGATTTTATATTTCAACACCCACGGGACTTGGACTGGGAGACGAGAGAGTCCGGATTCTGAGTCTGCCTTTGGTCTCTTCAGATGCATTGTGCCTAAGCTTTTGGTATTCTTACATAATTCCTAAACATATGCTCTGTTTAAGAAAAAACAAACAAACAAACAAACAAATAGCTTTCTTTCATATATAATATTAACCAATTTCCATGATTGGTCTCAATTCCAGGCCTGAAACTTTGAATCATTTCTAAGTTTGGGTCTTGCAGTTAGCTTTAAAGTATTTTCTTCTTCATCCTGCATCCAATATTCTTTTCTATACAAAAATGTTATTAAGAATCCCTGAAGTAGTTTTGGTCTTGAAGCTTAACTATGCCTCTGCAGAAAATATAGCAAAGTACCAAGTAAATCTTGCAGGTGTAATCTAAACATATAATTAATTTTATTCTCATGCTCACTGCAAATTAATCCTAATTCGATAAAACCATTTATAAAATAAAAAGCTTGATATTTTTTCATGAACTTTCACTTCAATACTGCCAAAATTGCTCTTCCCCTCTAGGTATTTCATGTACAGTACTAATGTTTACCGTTTAAGAGTTAGCATAAGTAATGATCGAGGTTTGGAAAAGATTATTTTCCAGAAAGAAGGAAACTATGGAAACAAATGGAATTACGGACAAGTAACTTTAAACGAAACATCTGATTTTAAGGTTTGTTAAACTGCTAGTTCTTTGCAAATTTATTTTAGCTAAACTGAAATCAGAGTTTTCTGTCAAATTAACCCAATGACCCACAGCTCCAAAGATAACACCTAACACTACTCACTAATGCATGCCATCAAATAAATGCCAAATTCAAATGCTTTGAATTGTCACACACCCCCATCCCCCACTTTGCTGATCTGGAAATTAAAGTACTATTATTGTAGAAAACAGAAAATCTTAACATTGCCATGAGACAATCAATTTTATCATGAAAGAGAGCTTTACACAAAACGTGATGGTTCAAAGCCTATTAAAATCTGTTGTGTTTAAAATCCCGACAGTGACTGTGTTATGAAGTACTTAGCTCTGAAATGTAAATTAAGTAGCTTCATATTGTGAAGCAGTACTTTCACTAATTAATTAGAGAATAATTGACTGAAAGTGTATTCCAGACAGAAATGTATTTGGCTCCACATGGTTAGCAACCAACCTGACTTATCTGTAAACGAGAGGAGACTTATGCTAGACAGTTCATTCAGCAACTCTCTATTGAAAAAAAATACTTTTTACAGGTATTTGGAATTGGTTGTCCTGCTATAATAGTTTTTAGTGATGCAAAAGCACTGCCAGAATTTGCATTTACCATCTGAGGAAGTAAACGCATCTGTGACTTGGCTGTATCACATTTATAGGAAATGTATGTTTTATGGTCTCAGGAGGAGGGCTATACCTAGTGGTATTTCACCAGCACAAATTCCTTCATAACAGAATTATTTTAAATATGTGGGTATTAAAGCACAATAACAAACAAAGGAGATTAATTTAAATTTTTCATATAGATATAGCACTAGATCAGGAGAAGTTTGGACTG
>VZTU01013488.1:0-25155 GCA_013400835.1 Zapornia atra
TAAAATGGAACTCCTAACAAAATAGCTAAAATAAACAAATAATACTAAATAACAATTTGGTTTGAGATTACATTCCACAATAAACAGGATTTAAATGTTAGGTTCCAAATGATCTATAGTATTTACAAGCATGGTCCTACAATACATGCTCAAATATGCATACTTCAAACTGAAAAAAATTCCAGTTATGTCATTTTCCATTAAAAAAAACCTGCTGTAGTTACACAATACACACCCAAGATCCTGTTTAAACTATAGCTGAAGCTCTGTAAAGCAAGGAAAGTCAACAGAAGTGATGACAGCATGGCATCACCGAGGAAGGCGAGAAGTGAATTCTTCCTAAGCATTATGTCAAGATCGTAACATTTATTTACCACCAAACCAGACTTCACACTTTTCAAAGCATTAACATAACCCCAAGAGAGAAATCCTTGTGTAGAACATCGAGGGACAATGATGTCAACATAACACAAATCTGAACAGAACAAACAGGGCTTGATTTTGAATGTGTTTGGGCTGGGCAGGGGCATGGTTTGAATTCTGGGCACAATCCCTAACCAACAAGCTATGCTACTATGAAACTATTAAAAAACCCCAGCCAACCAAAAAGCCCCACACCAAACTTAGAGAAAACCCACTGTCTGGGTAAACCTTCTCTGGTCTTCCTTAGATAACTGAAATATCAAGGAGCATGACTTGCTGATGGCAAGGAAGCCTTATCTTTCATCATACCATAACACCACGATACTTAAAAAATCGTATTTATGTGAAATGTATTTCAGTATTAGTATTTTATTTATTAGACACTTTCTCCACCTGCTGAAAGATTCTCAATACGAGTCAATAGGCAACATATGTACTAAATTGCTTGTATTTGCTTGCAGGAATATACACAGAGATTGAGAGAAAAAAAAAACATCAGTGGAAAGGATCATGTAAAAGGGATGCTTGGAAAACACTACTTTGTTCCAGAAAGATCTTAATGACACAATTCTGTATTAGAAAAGGTGCAATGCAAAGTGTAATCAAGTTAAAAACCTACTCATACTACAAAATTTCAAATTTAATCGACAGCATCAGGTACACAATAGCTTTATTAACAAGTCAAACCAGAGAAAGTGTTAAAGAACTTGGAGGTTGAGCATTTTGATTGTTAAATAATCCTCCAGAAACAAACTCCAGGCTTGGGAAAAAATAAAGGCACCAAGATCAGCTTTTGAGAGGCGTTCTAAAGGGTAAAATGAGAGTAGAATATGAAGAGAAAAACTGGACATACTGTCTACAATGTTTTGTTCCCTCCAGATATATAAATACTCCTGAGACTTTTAAAAAAATGTTTATGAAGCAACGTTTTATAGGCATTTGGATTTGGCAGGGAAAAGCACTGGCACAGTTCTTGCCATTATGACACCATGTTCACAGGAACCTTAGCATGGATGTGCAACATTACCTTCTCTTTGTAAAATATAATATAGGGTGGATCTGTCATTAGGAAAGCTTATTTACTAATTCCAGCATAAGCCAATGCCACTGAAAAAAACCACCTTACCTACTAAAAGGTGTGTACAACCATTACACAATGTTGTGGTTAAAACTGGGATTTAATTCCTGGGCAAAGTTCACTGTCCCATGGAGTTGTACATTTCATAATAAGAGTTTCAAATAGGTCATTCACTTACTAACCTAATGATTAAAGGTCTAACCAAACCAGCTTCTAACTATAAAACTGTATCTTGGGTGACATTCACTTCCCAGTGTGCTGGGCTTTTAAAAACAACATTGACCATTGGTTGCAAACCCCTTTACTAACCTACTCTGTAAGGTGGGGGCATATGAACTTTACTTTCCTGACAGTCAGGCAGTTCTGCTGCATTCCACTAATGAACCGTATAAGAACAACACAAGGTCACAGGATGGCAGGGCAGCACAGTACATTCCAAGACAAACTGCACAAGATGATCTTCTACTTCCAGGATAGGTAAATACACAACAAATGGATTTATTTTTCTTTGCTTGTATCTGAAATAAAGTGATTACTACAGATTGTAAGGCCACTCAGAGAAGGAACCCAATGGCATCTTGTCATTTTCCCTGGGTTTGGACAGTGATACAAGAATGTGTTAAATTTATCAAATCAGACAGTTTAATAAGCCACTTACTAGAATAGGGAAAATCTGCATTCCTAATGGTGTGAACAAGTGTTAATTATTACTTGCTATTTTAGGGAAAATATGCTGATGATATCACAAAGGAAACACATACCTACAAATAGTTGAAAGTATTCTCCAGTTACTGGCATGTGTCCAGAACTGAATACAAAACTCTTTGGGAGAGGCTGGAGTACTCAGCACTTCCCATAACCGAGTCAGAAGTATTTTCAGCAAGGATTCAGACCCATTATCAGTATCTTTCCATGCTCAGAAAAGAAGAACAACGTTGAAGTACTTATGGTTTCTGCTTGTGGTACCTTCATGTTTCTAGTAGCACAAATTAAACTAGATGCAGCTGCAGGAAACGGACAATGGGAAGGGAATCTTATTTAAGAAACTCCTGTGAAGTTTGAACTTTCATTCTTCCCCTTTGTTAAGAGTTTCAAAACACCACAGTATTTGAGAAACATGCCAACACACAATTCCATACCCATAGTCTACAAAGTGCCTTTGGTTAAAAGGCCTCACTAGCATAGTATCATGCTATTTCTCTTTTATTTCTACTTTCAGAAGTTTAATCACCTCAGCCGCTTAATCTGTTGATACTAGGCCACTGCTCAGATTTGATCCTTTCAGACAACTCCTATTTAAAGGACAATCACCTTCATTAGGGAGGAAGAACTCACTTTTGGTGAGAGCGCTAAGATGGAAGTCAGCAGATGTGGACCCTACTCCCCATTTCATCAAGATTCCTCTGCAATTTTAAACCAAGTAGTGTTCCTCTGCTTCTTCACAGTAAACTCATACAAAGATAGAAGGCAATTCATTAATGGATTAAACTTACTGATGTAAAAGGCTCACAAACAAGTCTTCTCTACCATTCCAACTCTCTTGTGGGGCAGTAGAGAGCAGTACTAGAAGCACTATCAACTATTCCTGTAGACCTCTGAAAAGTTTATTAAAACTCTAAGAAATTTCCTTTGTGCCTTCAATTAGGGTTTTGAAAACATCTTTCATACTCATATTGTGGTTGCTTTTTATGGAATGAATGTATAATAAACTGAAACTGTCAAATCAAATGACCTTATTACCTTACACGCTGCTACAAACAACCAACATTTCAAATAATGGTTTGAACTGGGGACTATACACTGTACTTTATGGTAAAAGTCTGCTTTTACCAGAAACTTTCACCAATAGAAAAGGGTCAAAGATAAAATAGTTCCTCCTCATTCTGAATTCAGACAAATCCCAAGGACAGATCACTAATCATCTTACAACCTTTCCGAAGAAGCAGAATCTGTATTCATGAAAGTATCCATAGAGTCACAATACGGTCTACATGAATAAATCAAGCTCACATACACTTACAATAGATTAATTAAAAATTCTGCTTATTTGCTGGGATTTTTTTTTAAGAATAAAAAGCTAGCCAGCTTCCTGGGAGCTTAAGAAATCTTGAATTTTACTGGAACACTGAAGAAACATCGTGTACTCTCCAAAGGCAAGTTGAAAACCCTGCCAACCTGACGCTTCTCTGAACAGCAGGACTTTACCAGAGATGCCTGCATCTAGAGAACACGTTACCCGTAACAGCTCCAGTCAGCGACAGGCACAACGGGTCTGTGGCGGGATCAAAACTCAGTCACTCACACAGCAAACACACAAGCAAATACCTGTTCATCCACACACCATCACTCCTACACAAGTTCCCGCCACCTTCCATTCGAGTTTGGCAAGGGAAAAGGCCCGTGCTTGTGGATCTCTCTCACGATTTGGGACCTGACATGTTTTTTAAATGCCACAACTTTACAAACCAACGGCACACTCCCTGTTGCTCTGTTCCAGGTAAAAGTCGCCCTGTTGGGAAGTCACAGAGAGCTTCATGTAAAAAGGTAACTGTATATACTACAATATATTTGATTTGGTCCTGGAATAATGAAAAATAACTTTAGCACTGGGGGACACATGTAAGAACAGCATTCCACAGAATCAAAACGTAAAGTAGATCACAATATTTTTCCTTATTTTTTCATCCTTCACTCATCTAACATGATGCAAATGAAACCAGAATACTAGCTGTGATTTAAGGAGTATGTTTACCATCACATTTCCAAGTCTTTGTATGCCACAGAATTCTTATGCCCAAAGGTGCTTTTTGTTGTACACCCAAATACAGATCCCCAGGGCACCGAGCACATTTGCATGTTGCTTCACATTCATATAGATGCTCAGAGAAACTGTGCTCAAGCCACTGCAACACCAGGCAGGCTCATAGGTAAAATTTTATTCATCTGGGCACACACAAATATTTTGCAATAGTCTCTTACTGTGACTAAAACCAGAAAATGCTTAAGAATTTCTGTATTAAATTTATGCCTATTTCCTGTTTAATTCAGCTGACAGCTCTTCTATTTCAACATAAATGGAATTATCTGTTCTTGTTCTTTAAGACTGCTCTGAGGAAAACGAAGATGATGTATCAGGAGAAATTAAGTCATGAATTCTTGAAATGAATTTCTAAACTTACCAACCTGCAAATATGGTATGGTGAGAATTTACTGGATGAAAAATACCAATGCAGAATAAAGCATTAGTGTTTACTTCAAATGCTCATCAAATAAATAACAAAGCAAAATTGGNACAGAAAAAATGTGTAGACAATGTCATTGTCTAGAGTCCTGGATTGCAGAGTCTCCAAATTAAGGAAACATTTTATAGGATTTCAACAGAACTATGCAAATTCAAAGGACACATTTCTAGCCAAAATTATCTTCACTGCATGCACAGAACAGGTTTTACTGTACATAACAACCTGAGGCATAAAAAGTGATAGCATCCTGATTTTCACTGCAACTACTGTCAATAAAATCTGGATTAGCAGAAAGCAGGGCAGAAGTTCCTGCAGATGACAACACATTTAAGGACTGAATTAGGTATAACAAAAAGTACTGCAGCAAACAAATCAAGAGACTAATCACTCTATCAAAAAGCAATGCTAATTAGTAAAGCTGCTTACCTCTCACATTTCATCTCAGGAGTCAGAATGGACACTGGCACATGTATAGTCATTACTTAGGCTGTATTTACCCATTAGTGTTCTTCTGAAAGACTGGCCTAAATATGTATATAATTTTACTGAATACAGACTCAACAAGAAAGTCCTCTTACAGAGATGCTGTTAGTTGATAGCTTTCTACTTTCTTCATAAAAATGCATTCCTGAGCTTTTTCCTATAAATTAAAACAATTTCTTCCAGAAAAGAAACTCTAAACCAAGGTGAAAACTAGGGCACCCGAAGAACAAATAAACCAATCACCAAAAATACACAATTTTAATTGCTAGACTGAAAAAAAACCCCCAAACTTTAAGATAAAGTTAAAATATGAAGTGCTGACTTAAATTATCAAAATCAAACCTGCTGTGCATAATATTTAAATTTCCCAAAGCTTCATGCTCATTAGTTCACATCTATGAAATATGTTGATTTCCACATACACACAGTCTGTATGGGTTACCTTCACTGAACAGATGAATACTGTATAAAGGGATGTAAGCAATTTTATAAATTAATATGTTTTAAAATGATTGGTACCTTATTTCATCACCAGAGAGGCAATCCACCTTTCTTACTTGCTACATTTTTTGTCTGTGACCCTTGTTTTAGGTGGAGACCAAAGTTCCACTTAAATGAAGAAAAACAGTGTATTAACTTTATTTAGTAAGTAATTCTAGCTGGATGAAGTATATAAAAATTAAGGGCTTATCAAAATAAATTGTTTAAAAAGAAGCTTTTTAAATGCAGCTGGTGAATTAAGTAATTGTTTCCAGTCATCACAGCATTCTGCTTTATGTAGGCAATGTAGGTTTGTACTTTTCAAGGGTATTTTTTCTGTTTTCCAATTTTAAAATGAAGCTAACCTATTTTTAATGTCTAATATCAAATTACAGAATGGTATAGCAAACTAAATGGACTAGAGTGAGTAATTTTTCTACAAGATGATACAAATTGTTTCTTTGCTTCAAAAAAGCCCAGGCAGTCAGTGCTTTGATTTCCAGGAAATTTTAGCAGTCAAGACACATACAGCACAAGTATTTTTACTTAATTTGAGTAGGTTTTCATTTAGAGGTTAAAAGACAGGACTTCCCCTGCTGAAGTTTATGTATACGTACACACTGTTTCTAATCATATATTTTTCTAAAGAATTACTTCTTAAAAAAAAAATAATCAAGTTCTCCTCAGTAAATAAAAAGTTTTGCACAAATTCTGTGTGCTCCCACAGAAATCCAAAGACTTCCTTGTTTCTTGGAACAGAAGAAACAGGACAGGTAAAATACATGGTTACTGAAAGTGGTCTGCACTGAATTCACATACCAGCTGCTAAGGTACAGACACCCCCGTGTCGCATCACACATCCTGGAGTGCGAGAGCCTCTCCACAGGACGTTGTAGGCAGCAATTCCCAGCACTGCTATAGCAGCCATGTGGGACCTCCAGGGAATTCCTGCACACCCAAAAGCTTGCCATTCCACACAACAACTACTCTGATAGCTGAGAGATGGCCACCAGGAATTTGCTGGAACCTAAAAACTAAGGTTTATAATAGGTTTTGCTTTCACTTCTCAGAATAATGTCTGGCCACTGAATAAATCCACCCCCATTCATGTTCATCCTCAATCTATTTTCATTTCAGTTGCTCATGAAAAAGCTTTCTGTTAACATAGTATTATTTCTTAGTATGATGCACCGGGCTAGTTCATGAGCTAATGAAAAAGTAAGGTACTGAAGCTGAAATGGGGGCGGGGGGGCGGAAATCACTGCCAACAAACAGCCCAGCCATGTCAGAATTTGCTAGGTACTGCTGTTCATTTGTTAGGAGAAAACATGCGTATCAGGCATCTATCCATGTGCACAAACACCAGAGATTTCTGGAGACAGGTTTGCAAATAATTACTAGCTATACATGTTTTAATTATGAAAAACTGAAATGAAGTCAAGTGGCTGCCTACCTCAGAGTCCCCTATACTAGAAGGCGGCTTCAAAAGAACTCTTTAATTAATCTGTATTCAAGAATTTATTTTGGCTATTAAAGGACAGGGAAACCAGCTTTATTTAATTCCTGTTAAACTCTGATCAGGTAAACTCAATTGGATTATCTGGAAGTCCATTTAGAAGGAGCTGCACTGTAGAGATAACTAATGTAAAAAGAAGTACAGATTATTTCAGAGGATCTAGTATCACAGCACTCTGCTGATACTTTCTGTAATAGTCTCCAGTCCTTTTTGTTATCACCAACATTGTTTAGTTACAAATACTTCACATATCCACATTTTCTACCAGTCTTGCACCTCAAGATGCTTAAATGCATTATCACTACTTTAGAGATTGCAACAAGATACATGGAGCATTAAAAAAGTGACAGTGAGGACAGCACCTTGCTCAATAAAATAAAGCAAGTGTGGACAAGAAAGGGCAAAAGCCCCAGATTTCCTCTCTGTGACAGGACCCAACTGCCATACAGTATTATCCAGACACCCCAGAAAACAGGCTCTGTCTTCCAGCTTCCCATGGGTATAACCCACCAGAGAATATGCCTTGCCTACTTACCCACCCCAAAACCCTCATGGGAAATGTCCCCCATTGGAGTGAATATGTTTATCATTACATTATAAATCTAGTAATGCTGTCAAACCAGCACAGCTCTCCTTTCATAATGTATTTAGACAGGAATAATAATACATCTATCATTATACACATCAGGGTGATTATCTATAGGGACAGATAATTTTCTTCTGTTGCTTACAGAAGAAAATTAAGGAATATAATTAAGGAACACTTTTAGCAGCAAAGAGATCCCAGTTTCCTTTTGAGACTGTATTCTCTAGTTATCTTCTGGGAAGATCTTGGTGTCAAAAGCCTTTTAAGGACTCCTACCCCCACCTCTGACCCTGCTGCGTATTAACTTGTTACACAGCTTTAGCCACCTCATTCGTACCATGCTGCCTACAGGCCATGTCATAAAACAGCCCTCAAAACTGATCCCTGTTAAAAATAACCCCTCCAAAATAGAAGAGAGAAGGAGTGAGGGTTACCAAGGTTATTTTTAACCTGGATCAGTTCAATGGTCTGATTTACACTGGGGACCCAATGGAGGTTTTTTTGGTGCAAGTGAGGGTGGCACATCATGGTGCAGAGGAGAGGGACGGGATGGCTGTGGGCAGAGGGGTGCTAAGCTGGCTTTGAGGCTGAAGCCAGCATGTGGTAAAGCTCAGCCTCAAAGACACAACTCAGAAACCATAATAAAACCATTCAGCAGCACTGGTAGGGGGAGATTCAAAATAACTACAATGGAGCAGTGTAATAAAAAATAAAGCAGGACCAAAAAAACCTGCAATTTCACCAACACCCTAAAAATCATCTCATCCCTTCTACACACGTGCTGTCCTAGATCTAGAGAGCCACAGGCTGAAGTGATTCCCCAGCTATCTTGCATTTTAACAGCTAATATTCTGAGTTTACTACTTTGTAAATACAACCTTTCTGAACTTACTATGGTATTTTCAAGAGACATCTTCCTCAGCTGAGTTTAGATCAATTAAAAATAGGCAGTTGTAAATACTGTTCTGCTACTTTGAATATTTCATTAAAACCAGAGAATGATAAGGGGACTATAACCCAAAATAAATAGGTTTTATTTGACAGTTCAGTTCATATTAGTTTATCATGGAAAGAGAAATGTTCATAGATGGAGAACATTTCCATGTTACTGAGGATGGAGAAAATATCCTAACCACTGTCTGGTATGCAGAGCAGGAATAAAAATATTACCTCTATAACTCAGCTAACCCAACATCACCCAAGAGTTGAAGCAGATATACAGCTAGTCAGAATTATCAGAAACATTTATGGGGTTGCTCCCTGACACTGAAAAATACATATACAATTCTATTTTACCTGAAATGAGCTAAGTGTTTCAAAGGGCACGAGTGATAAAATAGCTGTTTGGAAGTCACAACTATGAGCATCAGTTGTTTTTATTTTCCATTTTAACTGATGGAATAGTTCTAAAAACACCCTGAATTTTGGGTTGTGAGGTATTTGTTCTTACACATCACATTGTCCCTGTAAAGCATGTATTAATCTGGCTATGCAGAAAACCAGAGTAACATTTACTCCTAAAGTTTAGCTAGTGCAAGATAACTAAAAGAAGCAGTTCTAGCACAAACTTGGGCAAGATCGCAAATTTCCTCTTCAAGCAAACCAACTTTTCTACTTGCTTCATTAGAGAGCCTTGATCATAAGTTAATTTTATAATTTCTACACCAGTTACAGATTTCTTTGTTTTGAAACATATTATCATGATGTAATCTTAAAACACAAGCTCAGGACCAGCAATTACATGTGTACCTTCAGATCTGTACGAATATATCAATGCAAAAAAGATTGCTACTTCATTTCTAAGGCTTTAACTAATGTACATTCACATTCAGCTCAATTATTAATAATAAATGCATCAGCTATCTCATCTGAGTTCAATTATATTAACTTGGACATCTTACTTCAGCTTCCCTTTCCTTTGCTAAAAGCCATCATGCTGGCCATTGACAATTTAATCGTGCGATAAAAACTTAACCTGAATAAAGGCAACAATAACGGTCTTGTTTAAATGATCATCTTTCATTTTAAAAATTGGTACCACAGTGTTTTTAAAAAAATAGAGTTCTGCTTTCAATACTTCTTTATGGAAAGCATGATCTGTTATTTTCTGTGTTCATTCAAACCAGCAGAGCTAGACTTTTTTGAGCAAGCCTTGGTTATTTAATAGCCCATCGTTTTGGCAAGAATATGTTTCCCATGCAAATAGAATACTACACACAATATTTATCACTGCTATTCATATTAAGAATAGATTACACGGACCTGAATAGACTCCTGTTATTTCCATTCTGCTCTGCTCTAAGAAAAAAAAAAAGACTGCAATAAGCCTAATAATAATACAGATTGATTTTGCCCCCAAAAGCAGCAAAGCATTTTGCAAGCTAAATCAGAACAGCACTCCATTACCCATGCAGATATTATGTCCTCAAGCTATTCCACAAGTCCACAATGAGCTAAGGCAGAAAACACTTCACGTAAAAACATGAAATTAGTACTCAGTTGTTTTGCTAGACTATTCCTAATTAGCATTCTCCACAGGTTTTCAACACTGTTACACTCCTGGCCTTTACCACTTCAGTCACATAGTTTTGGGCTTCTTTCTGTAACTGTCACTTTAGAAACTCTCTTGAAAACATACCGAAAACAACACAAATTGGACCATGAAGTCCAAGAGTGAAATTCTTCTAGGTTCTTGCCAATGGTATCTAGAGTATGGTGAAACAACAAGGAAGGACTGCAAAAGGAATGACAGATTCAATCTAAATATTGCAATACTTTAAGTCATCAGCATGGTTCTGTGGACATAATCCCTTTCCCTAAATACTCCCTTTTCTTTTCCCCATATGCTACTACTTGCATTGAAGAAATCTAATTGTTTAGTATCAAGTGTGCTGAATTAATCAGCCTCCAACATATTAATTTTTCAGTTTTGAAGGGAATGTTTAACCTAGCATTGCACTGTACCAACATTATTTTTGATTCAAGTTGTTTTTTTTTTAATTCAATACAATATGCTCTACACAAATTTTTCTGTAAGTCAAAATTTGCAAAGCAAACAGATGGAGACACAGACTAAGAAAAGAGTATAGGAATATAAAAGCTGCTTTTTAAATCCCAGATATGTAGAATCAGACCCTACACTACCATCACTCTGTAAAGCTCCTACATTCTTCCTTTATTTTCTTCTACCTTTCACATTACACTGAACCTTGCAGTAAGGAAACTTATTTACCTGTTATACAGAAGGGTCTAGAAATGACAGACAGACTTTTTTGTGCACCTTAAACATAACTTAAATTGCTCCACACACAGAAGAAGAAGAAGACCTCAAGTTCTAGTGAAGATCTGCAGTCAGAGAAAAAATTACATGATCCCAGTGCTAAACTCTATGTCTGTGCATTGCCTTTTGGAGAGCTTGTTAAATTACTGATTAGGAAAATATGAATGAGCACTTAATTTGAAGCAAAATGGCCTTGCATTTTAAAAGAGTATGTCACAAAGTACTTACAACCCTCAAATAATATCTCCTTGGTATGCGAGTGTTCTTCCTCCCTACCTTTATGTGCCTCCTATAGCTGAGAAAAGCAGCATCACATATTACAGTGAGGAAAGTTATGTCTTTGTAACAGCCAAAATATGATTCTCCATGAAGAAAATGGAAGAGACAGAAAACAAGTTCTACAACTCAAAACAGACTGCATTACATACTGCTAATATTGCTGAAATTTTCCCTTCCTTCTGCATTAATATGCTAAATGGGAGAAAGTTTAGCTGTCAGTTTATGACTTCTCCCATCAAAGTACTGGAAGAGAAAGTAGATAATCAAGTTTTCCTTCGATATAAGGCATACCTAGCATAAGGCTAGCCTATCCACTTACAGAAAATTATTTTTTCTTTAAAGTGCTTTTAAATAATCTATAACAAAGTCAAAATTATTCCTATAAAGATATCCAAAGATCATGTATTTTTGATGCTATACACTGAGAGTTAGCACCTAGGGGTGTTCTGAATCTTAAAATGTATTTCGAATACATCATTAAAATCCAGGTTTTGTTTTTCAGGTACAAAAGGACTATAACCTACCTTGAGACAAATTCAGAAAGCAGACACATATTATCTTATATAGTCACTGAGGGCAGAGGGAGCCAACAATACTCCTTCAAAATTAGTGGCTAATATATATCCAGCTTAAAACCTCAACCCTACAAACATTTATATATGAAACAGTTAATCATGCCAACGAAACTAGCCACTAGTCAATGCTATGTGCACACCTAAACCTCTGTAGACTCAGGGCTTAAAAATTTAACACAATACCTTTGCTCAGAGAAGAAAAACTAGTTTTATTGGAGCAGTGTTATTCCTGCAGTTGTGTGTCATTCAACACATCAAAGACTCTCCACTAAACTTGAAACTATTTTTGGAGGTGGTAAGTTGGTAAGTAGATGTCTGAAGCAACAGAAATAAAGGGCTTGCTACCATGTATCCTACCAGAGGTAATGCAGACCATATATTAATTTTTATATTTAAAAAAAGTTAATGTAACACATACATACTTGACCTATTCACATAAAATTACATAATTGCTTTCAGAGGAAAGGAAACAAAAAAGAAAAAAAATGTTGCATTCCAATTGAATGAAAGAAAAAACACCCAACCCTCTGAAATACAGGAGACAAGGAAAATCAAGTTTTTCAATACAAGTTAGGTCACTGAAACTTGTTACACATTGTTGCAGATCACAACCTGAACTATCACAATACAATGGGCCGCAGGAGAGCTGCAGGCACCCAGCCAGTTCAAGAGTATGCAGGGTAGAGTAAGGAGCCACTGTCTTTTCTCTTGAATGAACACATCAAATTAAAATTTTCAAGATCTCTAATTTATTTAGGATCCTTTAAGATAAAATGACTAATACTACTTCTTATGTGCTACACAAGAATCATATAGCCCCCTGCCCCTCCACTTGTCTGCGCCTGCAGAACAGTGACAATTTCTGGATTTGAAGATTACAATGCCAGTATTTCCAACTGCCAATAGCATGTGACTTCTGTCATGCACACAAAGTAGGTGGGCTTGGTTGTTTGGGTTTTTTTCTTTTAATAAAGGCTGACTAGAGCAGAGAAATTCCCAGAAAAGGCAACAGTTGCAATAGGTAACGGTCATTGGTATCACAAACTAGCTTGTTCAGTAATGTTTATAAATCAGTGTTACGAAAACCCGGCTGTGGTGCAAACTATCCCACATCTTACTATTACTTTCTTTTCAAGCACCTACTGATGGAAACAAAATTCTGATGCGAATGGATCATGATTTTGAATCATCACCTTTATTCCTGTGCTTAGCCCTCTGCACAGAATACAAGCTTTAAACCTCTCCTGCCCACAGTAATTAATGAAAATATCTTCTCTGTGTATAAGAATACAGTGTTTGCAAACTGTATTTTCATGGGCTTCTGCTAATAGCCTGGTCGAGATACAGTAGAAATTAATCACCGTGAGTGGGCACAAAGTTATACCATCAACTAAGTAATTATACTTGCTGCATTTGCTCTGGGACTGCTGGCATTTTGAATGATTAACTAGGACTGGAAGGGCTGGGGCAAGGACATGGTTGTGTGGAGCCTTTGCCGAAAGCCTGGCTGACACAGCTGTCAGAGAACATGCCTGAATCAGCAGGAAAACTCTACCATTCTTCTAGGAGAGAAATACAGTATCACTAAATGGCAGCTAATCATCAACAGACTGCCACATGTATCTTCACTCTTTTTGGGAAGGGCAATTCCCAACAATATCCAAACAGTACTGCCGGCACTGCCCATCTTAACTGTGACTGATGATATCAGTAGAGCAGAAGAAAGGAAAAGAGACAAGGATCTCTCTGTTCATAAAGGACCAGCTTGGATATTCTAGCTGCGTGGCTACATACCTGATTTGATTAGCACTGACCGAAGACACCTACTGTAGTAATCCCCAAAAGAGCAGCTCACTGGTTTTGTAAATATTTACTACAGTGCTGTGAAATATAATCATTTGCAAAAAAGCATGACTGCAGCCAATTCAAATTATTTACTTACCGGTGGGAAATCAAAGTCTATCTGGTTAGCTAAATTTAAGATGTAGTCGATTCGAAACTGGTTCTCTGGATTGGCTAGTTCAACTGGAGGTGCCAAATTGCCCATTGCTGTCACTATTGTCTGCAAAGGAAAAAAATACAATATTGCAGAGTGTCTAAATAGCTTGATTTGAATAGTTAAAAACAATAGAGTGTTATTTACCTCTATAGCTTCTTTAATATTGTTTTTAATATCCTGAATTTTCATTTTCTTCTCCCTGTAATAAAAAAAGGCATGATTAAATTTATAAGCCATAAAAGCAAAATAACTTCTTGAAACGTAACACAAATTCGTATTCTATCAAAACTGTATTTTTAATACTGAATAAAGTGCTCTCAGTCACTCAACACTTATGTAGATAAACTTCTAAGTTTTCTACTTAAACAGTAAATACCTATTTGTATCCAAAAGTCAGTATCTAGTTAAGCTTGAATCAAACCTTAATGAGTCTCAGACTGGGACTAAGATATTCTGAAAATCAAACAGATTTTGATTCAATTGAATGCAAAGTACTAGATATATGTGAAAGTAATTTTTAAAAGCATAAGTTGGAAGCAAATAGAGGAAAAAAATAGGTGGCATTACAAGTAGAAACAAATGAAAGGAGATCAAAGAACACTGAAGTACAAAACACCCCCTATAGCACAAAAATAGTGTTAAGAGTAGAAAAAGGTAGAGCAGAGAACTCAGCCTGACAGAGACATTCAAATGAATAGTTTAGATGTAAAAATCTAAAATAAAGGGCTAACCCAAACAGGTAAAATTACCTTCTAACTAAAAGCAGAGGACTAGGCTAGAAAACAATTTGGAATGCTGTAGATGAGCACTATCGGGGATTAACTGCAGCCAAATCAAGAAGTGCAACAGACTGAAGTAAGCTAAAGAGTAACCCATCACCTCTGTTGCATTTCTGTTGTGTTTTATGTCAAATCTGACAACTGCTACTTTCACTGCTAAATAGTGCAATCAAATTAAATGAATGATCAAATATTTGGTATAGCCAGGAATCCGCATCCTGAAGGTATTACTAGTATTGAGCCTGTAAATTGTAACTTAATTGTAATGCACCATGACAACATTTTGACATTATTATTGTCCAGCTACACACAATGTAAAATTTTTACTCTGATGTAAACCAACCTAGCCATGTAATTACTAAAAAGCTTCACCAAAATTGTCTAAGTGACTTTTTAATCTTCATTAAAATGTTTTCACAGAACACCTGCATTAACTGAATATTTATACCAACTATTTTTATGAATTTTCATTTTGAAAACTAACATTTTCCAGCACAGTATCCCAGACTTGAAACAGCCAACAGTACAGTTTCTTTTTTTACCCTTTAAAAGGTAGAGCTCACACTTTCAGTTTACAGACCACAGCCTCACAACCTCATTTTACTGACTTAAAATTAAGTTCTCATTGGAAATGCTTTTCATCACTTTTTCCTTTCTCTAATTATTCACAACCAACAACGAAAACGAAACTGAAACCATATTCACCAACCAAGAATGCAGAACAGCAGAAAGAAAAAAAGAAGGTACTGCTTAAGTAACAAGGCAGATGCAGATGTCAAGAGTGGTGGGAATTTTGGTTATCAAATGAAAGATGATCTCAACTTTTGCCCAAGATGGGGTCAAGGAAAACACCACTGTGTCAGCCGCATGTTATACTGCCTCTTAGATGGATCTTGCTATACATTCTGTGGTTGCACTGCAGTCATGCTTTCACAAGTGCTGCTTGTACAGATGGAAAGCAAAGATCAGAAGCAAATCACCTCGTCTGGGGTGACTCTGCTGTGCAGAGACCACATCCGAATCAGCAGCAGAACCCTACCACACAGCGACAGGATTACCCCTAAACTTCAGGTTCTAACCTCTGACCACCACATATACGCTCAAAACTGAGGCAGGGTGAGGAAGGTCAGCAAAGCTTAATGAAGAAAGAAAACAAAATGATCATTAATCAGATGTAAATTCTTCATTTCCCTGGGTTTCTTGATCTACCTCTAGAATACCTTATTCCTGAAGACTACCATTGCTTTAGGGATTTGGCACTGATGATGGGAACAAGGCAGTGAGCCAGGAAAGGCCAAAAGCACTGAACTAAGGAAAATAAATAAGACAGGAAGAGAGAGGAAAAACTGAGGCCTTTTCACCCTCTTCCTTCCTATCTTCAATGCTTTCTATTGCCCCATGTCTCCATTCCACAAAACAAGACTTACAGGTGGCGTACAAACACGGCATTTTTCCGTTACTGTACATATGGCAGCAAAACTGTCAGCCACTTTTGTATTTTTAAAATATGTTCCTTCATTAAAAAAACGTAAATAATGGTATGAAAGCAGGAAATGTTTATCACTGACAGTATAAGCAATTTCTCTGGCTTGATTTTGCCTCCAATTTTCAGTTAGGTCTTGAATTAAATGAACATTTACCCAGATCCCACCCTGCTGAGGCAGGCAACTGATATGCTAAAAGTTAAGCAAGACACCATTAGAAAGACAGAATTTTTAAGAAGTCATCTCGATATTTAGATTTATTTTTTTTTAAGCAAACTGTAGTGACATTGTCCATGCAGTAACAGTGGCAGATAAGGGCCTGGAAGCATTACTTAAATGGTCATTTACCTTACACTTCCATATCTTAAAGTAAAACACATTATTTTTATTATAGGTTTCAGTCAAACTTTCACAGTTACACCTCTCCACCAGTTCTCATGCTACTATCAGCACTGCAAAGTGATAATGAATGTGGATTGATGTAAAACTGCAGCAACTAAACTGCTGGATAACCACCATCATCTTTACAACAAGAATACTCATAGTTCCTATTCCTGGTTTTGTTGCCATGGGTCTATAGCATGCCCAGTAAACAAGGAATCTTATTACACACCAATGAACGTATCATGTCATTTTTTGTTTTGTAATGTTTACTAAGCAGAAACTTTCCATGACAGTGAGATACTGGAGTCTTCTGGAACTCAACATATTCCTCAATCATCAATCCACCAGCTTACATACAAGTGCACCTTCTCTTCAAAAAAAAGGCAAGGTAAAACTCATTCGGAAACTAATCAAGTGCCATAAAGAAAAGCTAAGCCCCACTTCACTCTGCCAGAACTGGTTTTGAGAAATCCCAGCCAGACTGCACCTCAAATTTCCAGAAGTAATTGCACTTTATCTTCCCCAACCACCAAGACCAAATACTCAGTGTAGAAACAGATTCTTGCTTTTTTCTTTCTTATTGCCAGGTGCTGGCACGATGGCCAAACTAGAAAAGGAAAAAGCTGCGATCCCCAAAACACCTTCCCCTGGGACAGCCTGGAGTCGATCAGGCATGGCACCACGCTGTCCTGGCCAACGACCGGCTGATGTCTCTGCAGGCCTGTTCTGGATCTTTAGATGCCATGGGTTAATAAGGTCATATTTTTAATCTTGTTTAAAACTTTTGCTTAGGCTCTGTAGGGTAGGCCAAACAAAGCATTAAGGTCTATTAGTTGAGGATTATAAGAAAAATCTCCAATCCTGCTGTTTTCAATATTTAAATGGGGCAGAGCAAAGCTGCACATAGCTTTCAGGAAAACTAATAAAGTCTATTTTAGGTACCATAAATAAGATGACATTTTAATTCGAATAATGTGAAATCAGAATGACACAAAAGGTCAGGAAAATCAAATATTCCTTGAAAACAAACCTAATCAGAATGTAGTAAAAAGCTCCACCCGTGGCTGAGCTTTACTATTAAAATAGCAATTTTTAGTCAGACTTTACCAAATCTTATGCAGTGAACATCTCACCAAACAGATTATCAGAAAGCAAACTAATTTAATTTGAATGTTAATTTCTGGTTTACCTTCCAGATAATATGAATAACCAATACTTGGGAAAAGATATTTAAAGTTTAAGAACTTTCCAGAGGAACAAAGAGCCAGCTCACCCTGTATAAACATCTCACAGGTAGAGAAGCTAAAAAAAATTTTAAAAATCAGTGCTGAAATGGTCAAAACAAAACACATTAAAGAATAAACAGGAAAGAAAAATTGAATAGTAGGTCCTGTGACCCTTTTATACCGCTAATCTAAAGTTCTGAAAGGAACAATTTCTTGGTCATTTCTTTGGGTTAAGAACCCACAGGCCTTGCTGCAAAGGTCTCTTCAACAGGCAGAGTTCAAACAAGAGAAAAACACAAAGAACTACCTAGTTGCAAATCAGATGTTATGTATTACTTTTTCCAGCCAAAAAAAAAAAAAAACCAAAAAGAGATAGAAATTAAGTGATAGGTTTCTTCAAACCCACAGTAAGATAAATAGGAAAACAATCCAAAACATGGAGTGCACAACAAAAATTAATTATATTTTTTTTCTTTGAGAAGGAAAGATAGCCATAACACGGACTATCATTAGTACATATATATCAACCAACCAAGTTAGTGGGGAAACCCTTCCTACATCTCCCCCTAATCTTTTGACTATATTGAAACTCCAGGCTTTAAATGTAGGTATATTTTAGGAACCAGACTTTAGATACGTCATAAAGAACAGTGTGAAGAGGTGATTTTAATGCTGTGGGATGCATAGTTTGAGTGAAAGTAAAAAGGCTTTGATCAGATAATATGCAACAGAAAAAGTCTTTTAATGAGGATAAATTATGATTGCCAGTTAATCCCACTATGAACAAAGCCTAAAAAAGGAACATACCCTGGAACACCAATACTTACAATGTGAATGCAAAATATCAGAACATTTCCTCCATACTGCAGATACAAATGATAGCTTTCATTTTTGAAAAATGTCATTTTCTTTCTCAATTTATCTCCTAACACGTGATTTCCTATGTGCAGCCTTAGTGCAAGAAATAACGCTGCATAATGGTTCGCAATTTAACAGTGTGTGTGCATTATCTCAGCAGAAGAGAGCCTGTGTGGGATCCTGAGGGCTAGGCAACAGCATGGGTAGAGTACAGCAAGTGATACCTACTTAAAACAACTGGCTTTGTTTTATATAATAATCCCCCAAAACCATCTTAAAACGCTCATGGTTACTTATGTTCCAGTTCTCAGGCTGCTGATGCAAATAATTAAAAGAGCAGAAAATTTCTCTTTAAACTTGTATTGCAAGAGGCACATACCCCGGGAGTATATATATTATATTGAGTGTATATACAGTCCATCTTAAGAGTGCATATTAAAATGTAATCACATAACGCTAGGACAGAGCATTAGCCTTTGTCTTTTGTACGGGGCTGTAAACAGCCTAGCTTCAATCCCCCTCAGTGATTGGCATAATGCATAAATTACTTTTACTTCTGAAGCGCTGTCAAACTTCACTCACTCTCAACTTGCTGACATAACAACTCTAGCTAGTGAAAAGCTTCCGTTGCCCATGCAAGGCACTGCCAGTTAACTGAATCCATATGCAAGCAGATGAGCCAGAATAAAAATCTTACAAAACCATTATTTTGCCTCTGGCTTTTATAAGAGAAAACAACATTGTTGTGCTTCAATGTGGGTCTATCTCCGTTTGCTCTCAGGTATTACCAGAAAACGGGTAAGCACAGGGGAGCAGTCACAGGCTGTGCCCTCTCTGCTCACCTATGAAAACCCATTGCAATTACACCTT
Source organism: Zapornia atra (assembly GCA_013400835.1). NCBI lineage: Eukaryota > Metazoa > Chordata > Aves > Gruiformes > Rallidae > Zapornia > Zapornia atra. The sequence goes on from VZTU01013488.1 coordinate 19,543, forward strand.
GAAAGCAAATGAAAACTTACAATGGATCGATTTCACTTTAAAACAAAATTCAGGTCTTTGACAGTCACACATTTGACAGGCATGCGGGCTTTAAACATTGTTATTCATCTAAATAAGGTGTCTTCAATGCAGTGAAACGTGTTCAGGCATTTCATACGTGTTCCATAAAATATGCATTAAAATGCATTTACTGCACCTTACAGAAGTGAACAACATGAACAGCACTACCTGTCAATCCACCCCATAAAAACAAAGCAGTGCAGTCAAGATCAGCAGACACAAGACCACGAGCAAGAAAATTCAATTAAGATCCAGATTACAGAAATTCTGCAGTACTTTACAATTCAACAATAAGATACATTCGGTTTAGCAGCCCGAGTTATTTCTAACAGAATGACATGGCAAGTATCTCAAAATACAACAGCTGGAATGGAAAACAGAGCAGGTGCCAAGTCAGAGCCACTTGAAAATAGGGGAGAATAGGTGCCTAGAGTATTACCAGTGAAGTTGAAATAATTCATCTTAGACCTGTGACAAAGTACCAATTTTACACTAAAACTGCTAAAATGCAATAGAAAAACCCACTGCGTATCTTCCGCAGTTCGAACTCTTCAGTTATATCACACCACAGAGATACCTCGGTAATTCTGCCAACTTCAAAGAGATTTTCTGCTTTGTACTGAAGTTCAAGAACAAGAATGATGAGCACACGTGGTAGCGGGGTAGGAGCTACCCCTGCATCAGCTGCACAACAGTAACTTTGTACCGCTCTCGACAGGAAATATGATTTAGTTGGGTTCTCATTTGCAGCAGATTTGAAAGAAATATTCTAACCACATTAGTTATACCACTTTGTACTTGATAACTCTGTCACCTTGTAAAGTGAAATAAAGTTATCCAAAGGAGCTGACAATAGCAATCAAAAGCACTCTACACAGTCAATGCCACACTGGTAACACTGAGTATGTACATATAGAACATGTCCCTGAATGTCACAGAGCTTTACTTCTACTGGATGCATAGACATCGTTTCCTCTCCCCAACACCAAGCTCTTCCTCTTAGACCACATTTAGCCCCCAATATCTACTTCACTTTCAAGATTCTTGTTTTCTCTGACATTCTGGGTAACAACAAACTGTACCATTCAGCTACCAAAGACAATGTACTGTTAGAAGAATCAGAAGCAACAGAACAAGAATTGCTATGAGGATAGACTATTCACTTAGTCAATAACATCTTTTTGAAAGAGAAAAACCCAACAGGTTGAGTAATTTGGTCATGATATATTTGATTTAAAGATACAGTTAAAAATTAATTATGTTGCACAAATCTAATTGCTATCTAAATGATTTGGGAGAACTTGGTTCAATTATGGCCTGAAGTATAATCACTCTCACATACACATGTGATAGAATATATAGGACAGAGAGTACGCACGCAGCTTCCACTTGTTCCTTTTTAAATACTGGAAACAACTACTATAGGCTGTTTTATCATTGCTTGTTTTAATACATTAGAATATTTACCAGCATGAGTTACATCCACGTCCTAATATGTGGCCATAAATTAATATACAATAAGAAATAAAAGCACAGAGATGCCTTCTATTTATGGAAGGACAGAATCATTCTCCGAGTTAAAAGGCAAGAAATAGAATACTGAGGTACTGATAGAAAACACATGACAGCTGTCACAATGTATGTTACTGTCAAGAAATGTAAAAACGTGAAAGCAGAGATGATGTGCTTTCAATCATTATTTACACTGCAGTGTCAGGGGGCTAGGGGTGTGACTTGTTTCTTACCTTAGGGAACAGACCCATGATGAAATGGCTATAAAACTCTAAAAAAAGCATCCCTAAATACAAGCCTAATCAACCCAACATTGAGGTTTATTTTACCTGTGCCCTTGTGATATCCCAGGTGTAAAGATTAGAGGGAAACTGTACTCTGTGTCCATAGGTACCTGCTGCAAAGACAGACTGTGGACAGGTTTGGCTTCTGAGGAAGCTCAAGGAGCCTAGAGGGTGGCTGGATGCTTAAAGTGGAGAGATCTGTCCCAAGGGTGGCCTGGGCAGGCAAGAACACACTCTGGCCAAGACACCCCTGAGGTGGATGTGGCACAGGGATGCTATTCTGGCTCTGAGCCACCCTGGGGCTCCCCTTCAGCTTTGCAAATTCCAACGTAAACCAGTTTAACTGGTTTACAATCCTTTAAACCTGTAAGTGGCACAGAGAGACCATCACAGACCCAATATTAAAGAATCATAGTTCTGCTTATGCTGCTCTACTTACCTCAGTTAATTAACTAGCAATAGTTTAGGTAAGGAGAGAAAAGAAGTGTTCACAACGAGCACTGTGATGTATGAGGTTAACAAAGAACCATTAATTCATACCCTGCAATTAAACACTTTTGCAAATTGTGACTTGGCCTCTAGTTCTTCAGGCATGTTAACAGAGGAAGCACACCAGGTTCATTTCCTTGCTGTCAGTGAAGGTAACTAAGCAAATCACAATACAGGGTGTCCTCCAAAGTTTAGAATTCTCTCTAGATACTCCATACAATTAACAAGGCTAGATTCTTCAGAGCACACACTGTGATACTTCCCTGGTAGGATGCCTCTCAGAACCAGGATTCAACTGAAACTTGCAGAATCATCTCGCCTCGTACAATTCACTATTTTGAGATAACCATTTCAAACTGCTCTCAGGAAGCACATAGGCTTTTTTTTTTTTTTTAAAATTTATTTATTTATTTTAGTGCAGTGAACATGGCCAGGAAAAAAAAGGAAACATGTACTTTGGCCATCACCTTTTTGAAACATTTATGTCCCAACTGTGCAAGTGCCCTGGAATACAGCACACAACATCTCTCAGGACACACTCCCCACCGCTGCAAGTTGTCTGCTTGTACAGACAATGTTTGCTTACAAAGCATTTCCGTCTAAACTTTGAAACATCGATTTGATGAGTGCCCTGTGAGTTTCATTTACTCTGACACTGTTTTGCAAGTGTCTGTATTCTAGTAATTTCTTCAATCAGGACTGGAGATGAATCGTTCCAAAGAGGGCAATCACATCCCTGAGCTCTTCAGGGGTTTGTGTGCAAGAACAAGAGGAATAACTCTTGTAACAGCTAATGACCTCACTACAACTTAATACTAAAAAAGTACATGGCTGGATAAATGCCAGTATTAAATGGAAAGAAGCCCTAAAATAAAAATGGCTGGACCACTGCATGCAGTAATTATAACTGTGAGTATAATACCAGTGAGCGTAACTGCAGAGCAGCCCAAGCAGGATGCAGTGTGGAAGGGAAGGCAGTAATGACACAGGTGAAGATAGTCAGTCTCAAAAATGTCTTGATTTTTTTCACAATTACTATCTCGTTATCACCTGAAACATTTCAGGCATGTAATACTGTAGACACGTGATCTGGAGGTGCTTGCCTCCAACAGTGCCAAACCCCAAGGTTTTTAATTTGAAGCCCTGCACATTAGCAGGTAAAACACAGATGTCAGAAGGAAAACAGCACAATGGAAACATAAAAAAGGGAAGACTGGAATCCTTACAATGTGATATCCAACAAGAAACAAGGTAAATAAAAAAAACGTGTTTCTAAATGCATTACCTGTTTTATTCTCACCCCACTTTCCAATCTCTTATTTAGTATGACTAAAGACCACTAAAATATGCAAAAAGCTTTCAACGTGACAACAGAGCTTTTCGGTTTCACTAAGAAAACAATGTGTAACTGAGGTTTGGCAATATAACAGCTGGGAAAACTATTAAAATATTCAAATATGCATGTGCTTATAAAGGTTCAAATTTAAAGTACAATTTGACCACAGAAATTCTTGCAGATACACCTGATCAGGGCAAATATTAGACATCACTGAGCTGTCTGATCACTAACAGTCAACAACAGGCAAAAAGTTATTTGCTACCAACTGACTGTTAAAAAACACATTTTTGAGTTAGCACAGGAAATTCAAAATATGCATTCCACTAGGAAATATTCACTCAACTATTAATTTCAGTGTAAAACTCAGTTCCAAATGTTAATCAAGGAATGATACAAAGAAAGCTTCCCATTGTAAAATGACCTGCAACATGACTGCATTCTCCTAGAAGCTTTGCTTTTGCTTCACTCAAAAAATAATTATCTAACATAGTTCATCATTTCTTCCCATTACTTTTTAAAAATGCAATGAAATTCTCAACAGCCCAAATCTTTACTCCTTTCTAAATGTTGCTGGATTTAATACTGATAGCCCATAAGCTCAGAAAAACAGTCTGATGAGGAAAGCAGCTAAGGTAGTGAATGTAGACTTTCAGCCCAAAAACCAGGGGGGACAATTTGGAAAGGAACATGGGAACTAAACGTTTATTGAACTCTGCTGCTGTGACTGAAAGCTGACCTGAAATTTCAGTGTGATATTAATGCTAAATATTCTGTTCACCACACATTTCTTATGGCAGCATTAGACTGCTTTCACTGAATACACTATTTTCTTTACAGCTATAAATCTGCAGTTTTTACCATTGAAAAAGTCTGAATCAAGGGATATTTCCAGAGTCACATCCAAGCAGGTACGCACAAGTTTTAGTTACAAGCCTTAAAGAACTGCCTAAATGCATTGTCAGCAGAAATTAGAAGCGCCCCTGCTGATATCTGCTTTTGGGAAGTTTTGAGTTTACAGTCATTCTTAACAATGTGTTGTCATATCTAAATAGTGATTTCTATTATGCAATTTATTAAAATCTGGATTTCAACAGAAAGCTAGTTTTGTGACAAACCTTACAGATGTCACCTTTCCACGTAAACAATTAACACAACATTCACACTGAAATCCCCAGGAAAAAAAAAATCTGAAATTTGTCAAGTACTGTTAGATTTTAAGAGTTGTAGTTGTGTATTTATAATTCCAGGCAGTGTATGGATTTACTAAGACTGTGTATGTAAACTCCATTTTTAGAAAGAGAGTAATTAAATATTGGAATGAACAAATCTGAAAATCTGTCCCTTACAGATCCAGGCGAGTGCACAGTGAGGCAGGTGTAACACAGCCCATAACAAAGCAAGGTGCTGACAACTTTGGCTCTAATCCATCAAAGCACTTAAGCACATGTTTAATTTTAAGCACATGAGTAATTCTATCAACTTTAATAGGGCTACTCATGGTTTAAGTACTGTGATGGATGTGGGCCAGAATGCGCAGAACCTTTAAGAATGCTGCATGGCCTATGTTATACAAAAAAAACCATGGCATTCTTCCACTGAACAATTAAGTTATAAAAGCTTTGGAAGCAAAATTTACCATAAGTTGAATAGAGCTCTGCTTTTGTAAACACAGAAATGCAAATTACTCTGCAGTCTTTGAAGGCAAAATACGACACAAATTCTCACGGCCAAGATGTATGCTTGCCCTTCTTTTTCCCAATGGCTGTGTAATGGCCATACGTCATCTACGACCATCATTCTTTGCTTCAAAATAGGAGGGATCACAGGTAAGCAGTCTTATGCAGGAAAGACCAAGAACTAGTTACACTTCTTTCCCAAGATGCTACTAAATGCAGTTTGACAACATGACAGCCTTTCAAGGGTAAGCTT
>VZTU01013488.1:25184-53850 GCA_013400835.1 Zapornia atra
GTGTGACACAGTTTCAACTGTACCTGGCTTTTCAGTTCAGTAATCTCTGTAACATCAATTATTTTGGTTACTAAAGCCACGCTTTGTAGTGTGAGGTTTTTAAGTAAAAATATGATTTAAAATACTTTATACAGTCAATGTTAATGACTGTAAAAACACAGCACCCACTCTGCAAATTATTAGCTAGGGCAGCCTCTCTAGATCAGAAGTGACCGCCTTGATCTCTAAACCACTCACTAGAAAATTCTGGATCTTGTTCTATCTGAATATGGCTCCAAAAATTGTTACCAAGTTTGAGAAAACAGTTTTCTGAAAGAAGAAGAGAACGTAACACTTTGAAAAATCATTTACAGGCATTTTCCAGGAGGCCAAATCAGTCTCACTAAATACTAACATACCCGAATGATCTAGTTTTATCCCTGCACTTGTAAGTCAAAAAAGGTCCAGAAAAATTTTGCTTATATAGCCAGAACATCCCAAATGTACAGTGAATTTTAATAGCTTCTAATATAATATGAAGCAGTATCGGCTCTGAAACGAACAATGGAGAAGACTCAATTAAATGATCCTGCTACCCAGGGACCAACTCTCCCCCCCATACCAAAGGTAACGTTACAGTTTCTGTGTGTTTACTACCATGTCCCCAGTCAATAAAAAAATGCAGAAGGGAAACACATGAATAACTGAGAAACAAATCTCTTCTGCCAAACGTTTTCAAGAATTCCAAACTTCTTCCTCACTTTAGAGTGGAATAAAATTGCAACTGATTATTATTTCCTTCCCATTGTATCACATAAGCATACCACTTGGTATAAAAGCAAAGCAGCTAGGTAACCTCTTTTACTTCTCTTGCAAGTCTAAGTTAGGGGGATTCAAAACTTCTTTTCAAGAGCAGGGAAAACAAAGGCCATGCAAGAACACCACTTGTAGCTCTGCCTTGATTCTAATGCCATCTCAGACCTTTAAACTAAATTTTATTCTTTCCCTGATTGCTACCACTCACAATTTGGTATAGCTTTCGCTCTGACTGCTCCTAAAAGAACCAAAAATTAACACAACTATTTCACTCTTTGATTCGTCAACAAGTATGACTGAGAACAAGAGTGTGTTTAGGTCTTGGTTTTGCTGTTACTTTGAGGGGTTTTTTCCTTTCTTTTTCTTTTTTTCCTTATTTTAACTTGCTATACACACAAAAATAAAGAGCTTTTATGTGAACTGTTTTCTGAGATATCTTCAGCAAGGGAATTATATACCACTACTTACTAGATGGTATTTATAGAAAATGAAGTACACTACTAGGGGCCTTTAAATTTCCCTTAAATACAATTAAAAAAGAGAATGCTTTGAATCTATGTCGCTGAAGAGTCTGTCATTTTTGGCAGAATTCGCATCATACTAAAACAGTCTGTCAGGCATGGTACATGAACACATTCTGTAGTGCTACTGCAGTTTTAATAATAATTCTGACAATTTTTAACTAAAAAAGTTACAATAGAGTTTCTAATGATTTTTAATTTTTTAAAATAATACATGTTGTTTATCTTCCTCTTCTAGCACTTCTGCTTCACTCATGAAGTACTGGAGCAGTACTGTGTGAGAGCACAAGCTTATTATCCTCGTAGATAAGGGAATGGAGGCCAAGTGACTATGTGCCCAAAAAGCAATTCAGAATAACTGTGACAGAAGTAAGGGTTTCTCCAAACAACAATCAGGAGGTTAAAGCATCATATTAGGCGCCTATACTGCAGAAGCCAAAAAGCAAACTGAAACAACCCGCACACACACACCACACCTCCCAAAAAGCTACATGGCATTACTCTTTTCTGAGTGAACCCTCAGCATCACACACAACTCTCAATTAAGGCTGTTTTTATGTCAGGTTATGGCCAATGCTTTTATCATATTTTCCTGCCTTTAAATAAGACATGCATTTCATCTTGTGAACGTCATTGTGTCCTCACAGTTTCCCGTAACAGTAATCCCATAATCGGGGCTCTGTTATTCTAGACTTAAACACACAGTTTGATTCTGTTCTAAACTGGAATTCAAGGCTGTTTCTTCTTTATTCAGGATGGGTTTAGAATATTTTTTTCCAAAGTCCCAATCAATGATCTTTCCTTTCAGCTAGCACAGATGTCAGTGAGCAGGTAATCCTCAACAGAGCAAGTGTACCAACATTTATCAGAAACAAAACACCTAACTCAGTTACCCTAAACACTGAGGTTTATTCTTACAGTTCACATAAAGCTTCACAGATTAACACCCAACCTTGTGTTTATGAAGGACAGGCTTGTTAATGCCCCAGTCACACAATTTCTTATTCATTTCTACATAAGAAGCAACCATACCAACAGGCAACGAGAATTAAAACAAGGAAAAAAAATCAGTCTGAGTTATTTCCATTAGAAAAGCCTTTGTATCACAAAATCAAAACTCCCACACACAGAGTTCCAAGTAACCTGACTGCACTGCTATTTATATAGCATCTCCCATATCACTAATATTACTACTACATTTTTACTGAGACAAGACTGTGCCAAAGCTCGAGGCTGCACAAGACACAGCCTGCATTGCTTACCATAGCTGCGAAGTGCTCAGACCAGCTACGACCATGCAACATGGCTGTGGGGACCCAGCAAGGCTCGCAACAAGGCTTCCATCTAGCAGGCAGCTGGGACAATCTGGCACAGTTTAACCACTCCAGAAGAAATTTCAGCAGCAAAAAGCTTGTTGGTCTAAACCAGCACTCACTTTTTCTTAAGAAAGGCTCCCCCCCACCTTTTTACTGGATGACATTCAGCCTTCTATAGACAAAACTGCAACACCAAATCCATGCTAACACCTCCCATAACCTCATTTCAGTGATGCTTTCCTCTACAAGGAGAGAAAACTTTACCCTCTAGATTAGGATGCTCCAGTCCTAAAGCTCTTAAATACAGGAACGCTGGCTCAATTAGAGCAAAGGGTCATTTATATCAAGTTAAGGCTGCCCTCGGGATAAAAGGTATAGTTTACATTTCTGTTAAGTGAATAACTGAAGTATTCATGTCTCCTATGCAACTCATGGGAAACTTAGGGAAGTCAAGGAAGCACAGACTCTCCTTATACAAAAGGATGTTAAGTTTAAAAATCTAATTTCTGTTATCTTAAAATCTCATTTTTGGACAATCAGTTTCACCTCTTACTGAAAGTTTTCTTTGTTTTAGCCCCGCATCAAAGTAACAGACGTGAAAAATCACTTAAAGAAAGAAATTATCATCCTGAGAAAGCAGTCTTCTAAGTACAGCCACATGAAACTTAAAACTCATCAAAACTGAATTAAAATTGTAGCTGCTAGGACACTTGCCTCATGTTTAGTAAAGCTCCAACATACTTAACGCACAGGTACTTTGACACAGTTGTGTAAGAGAAGTCACTCTCTTAACAGCTCAAGAGCTAACACAGAAATTGTTTAATTATAATCATGTTTCCATGCAAGAGAGATCAACTACACTGAATTTCAAAGCCAGCACTTGATAAGATTAAACATAAGGCAAAAGTGCAAAGAATCAAATTTATGCATATAAATATATATTTATTTAAAAGAAAATAATATAAATTCTCCAGAAGCAACCTGATGACAAAACTGAACTGGTCTCAAAGGCTACACCACACCGGGAGCAAGCCTGAACTCTTATCTTTTAGTATTGTTTACCTCTGACAGGCTGGATTCTTTATTTCTGCAGAGATTATGTAAGTGCCTTTATAAACTATTTCCCATGCCCATGCCTCGAGGGGAAAAAAAAAAGGCAGTACTTATTTGCATATATAATTGCAATCCAAACCAAAGAGGACAGCAAACCCAAGAGGAACCACCACTTTTCCCATATCAAATCAGCAGAAGACGTCTAGGAAAAAAAAAACCCAGCAGAGCATATTCCATGTTAATACTGAAACCACCCTGATTTGCAACCACCTGCATAAACAGCATACTTACCAGTTAAAGCAACACTTGAACTGGTTTTAATGGTTACTGCGCACTCCTCCGGTCCCACCTGAGAGGAGCCAGGAGAGAAGCCCTCAGATGCTGCCAGCTGAGAGTCTGAACAAGAACTGCTCTGCTGATGGGAAGACAACTCACTCCACGAGAACTCCCCCAACATACAGTCAAGTTAAAGCACCAAACACAAACATAACCAAATTGGTCCTTTAGCTGGAGTCTGTAAGATTATAGTCTATTTTCTACCTAGAGTGCTAGGCAATATTGAAAACAGTATAAAAATCAAATACATAAATAGTTCCTGAAGTAACACACCACTTTTTCTGAAAGCAGCTTAGCAAGAGGTCTGGCACAGGGTTGAACATGTCCCAGGCAACAGCTGCTTTTAAAGTATCCCACTGATTTCTAGAGTTACATTTAATGATAGGAAATATTTTAACTTCTTTTCTAGTTATTAAGACGTTTTCTACTATCAGAAGTGAAGATGATACTCAAAAAATATTTAGAAATAAACATCAAATATTGCCAAGCAACAACAAAAATACTCTCATTTCTTCCAAGCACAGATACAGTTATCATTACATTAAACCCATTAGCAAAATTCCCCAGCCAGTGTCAGGGAGCATCGTTTCAGGCAACAAGCTCCACCTACCCACTCCCCTTGCCAGCCAGACTTTAGAAGACATTGTCAACTAAAGGACATCAAAAATACTTATTTATTCGTAGCCATCTAAGGCTCTATTTACAGAACAGTCAGTCAATTTACTGAAAGGAACACTAGTTTCTCTATCACTACTTCTAAAATAATTCTGTTCTGGATTAAGTCAATCTATGTAAAACTGTACTACAAGTAAACTGGTAAAATGTTTTAGTAAACATACTCCATGTGTTTAATAGGAAAAAACAATAATCTTCCTTGAGTAGAGAGGAGCTGAGGAAATTAATCTGAAAACACGATCCCCATTTCCCTTACCTAAATACTGGAGTTCCAATTATGCTCATTCACTTCAGCTGCGCAGTAAGAGAACAATACTTTCACAACTCAATTTTACAGTTCCCTAACTGGGTCACAGCAAGCTATTTTTAGTTACAAAAGCTTAAGTGAATACAATACGCCACTATGGTTTTTAGACACACAGTTAGGACCAACTCCTGAACCTCTTCTAAATTAGCCCTAAACAGATGGGTAGATACTGAAAAAAACTCTCTTCTCAGCTTCTTGCCTCATGTGCCTTACAAAATCTGCTTCTGTGCCAGGCAGTTGAATCTTACAAGATAGTACTTTCTAAGCATTTTTTTTTTTTAAGTTGGCAGGGTTGGATTTCTACACGAGTTTCCTCTTATGCAAATTACTTCCCAACACACACCAAGAGGCTGAGTCTCTGCTCCTCGTGGAGTTATTTCTATTCAAACTGAGCACAAAGTAGATACAGAGCATCTCTAACCTGATTCATTGCCTACTTAGTTCCCATTTGTGCAAACCTAAGCCTGAAGATTCAAGGTATAGAAGACTTGAAACAACTGCTCAAAGTAACAAATGGGTTGTTAAACATCACCAAAATAAAAGTTTTTCCCATTAAAAATACCAACAGTAAAACCCTCAAACATTTCAGGTAAAATACAAAAAAGGTTTGGGTTTTGGTTGGTTGGTTTTGTTGTTTTGTTTTAAATCTGTTTAGGAAATGTTGTTTCTGGAACATTTTCCATAGGCCACAATCTTACCACAATCCTGAATTTCCCGGGAACCCCACCTCTAGTACTAGGAAGGTACCAGTTAGAACCAGGAAAGTTCACTGATATTTTGGACAAACATTCTGGATCCAATTTAGTGCCTTCTCCAATGCAACACAAATTAACTGGAAAAATTCCAAAGTGCTCTCACTGAGAAGGCTGGAAGTTACCATGGATGCAGCCAAGAAACTCTGACTTTACTGTACCCAACATCTAGACGTATTTGGACTCAATCAAGAAGAATGACCTTTTACTGAGCTTGAAACTGGAAATTAAATACACCTGAATAAGCACATTTATTATCATTTCCCCCGATAAAAAGGAAGTTATACTGCTGTAATTTAAGTCAAACTATGACAATGGCACAACTGTCATGTCCTGGCCCTGACCTGACATTTCTAAATGGTAAAAGATACAGTCTATACACCGACCGCATATAATAAATTAGCATGTTAGCCCAAAGACTTATGTGAAAAGTAATTCTGATACTTAGCACATCAGTTAAAATATATAGCACTCTGCTCTAACTGCCCAATACTTTTACAACATATGGTCCTTTAAATATTAATAATACTGTTTAAATGAGACACATACACAGCTGAAGAAAATAACCTGAAGAGAGCATGTTTATTGCTGTAAGTTAAAACACTGCCAATTGCTTAGACAGTATTGCTTCGGCACAATTATTGATCCAACCAGTCTCACCTTGGCTGCAACAGAAACACAGCCAAAGTTCTGCAAAGCTGGAGATACCCCGGCTCTACCTGAACCTGATGGAGATCGGTGGTATCCCAACTAATGAGGATATATTAACCAGGCAACTAATTTGCAAGATGTGCATCCTATTCATGGACAATGAAACGAACGAAGGAAAACAAGAAACTTCCAAGGGGAAAGAAGACTTTTTAGATTACTCAAGTGTTAGTCTTTTTAAAGACACTGAAAAACATACAGAAGGTGACTTAACCTCAAAACTTGTTACAAATTTCATTTCTTGGGAGTTCCTGAAGTGCCAGTGGCAGAAACTGGCAAGACACCAGAAGAGGAATCACTGAAAACCTTTCTCTTACAATTTTCCCCCTAATCATCCAGAAGTGCCATTTCTGACACATGATATTGAACTACACAAACATCAGCCTAACCTAGCATGGCATGGGTTCTTAGAAATTATCTTCCTAGAAGTTTCAGCAGACCAAGATGTTTTCACCACTATGTAACAGAAAACGTTTGCCCGGTATCACAAATCCAATTTTAAAAAATTAAAAATTATTTTGTGAATGATCAGTATATGTGCATTTCTAAAAGATACTGTTTATCAGGAATATAAAACAGACAATGTGAAACATCTCTCCACTTAAATAAGAGAAGCTACTTCTCTGCCAAGGGGTAAAACACAAGCTGCGGTGGAAAAAGAGAGAACAAGAGAGATGAAATAAGGCACATCTCTCTCTCCCCCCCATAATAACTACCACAACAACAGCAACCACAACCACCACCATCACCATAATGTGCCTCAATAAAGAGCCAAAACATTTGTCTTTGGCTTGTACTTTTATATACCTGACTGTTCAGAGCAGTCAAACAGCAACTTACTGTCACAACAGCAAGGGTACTGCTGTAACTCGGCTGCTGCAGCAGCACAGCACAGCTCACCAGTACAGCTCACCAGTACCATGCTCTGGCTCAGTCATCTGCAGCTGCAGTTTATAGCTCTGTTTGTCACCTTCTGAAACAACAGTTCTCAAAGTTTTTTGTTCCTCCTCATTTCTGTTACCAGAACAGGCTCTATTGCACCTGGGGGAAGGCACACTGTTATAAAGCTGCTGAAATGCAGCAGGGAGACACAGCTTAAGAGAGCTGGGGCTGCTCTGGGAAAGCTGTGTGCTGGGAGGGAAGCCTGGATGAGCAGGAGCCATCCCACCAGCAGCTGCTCAACCTGTCGTGAGTCCCAGAGAGGCACGAGGATGGGTGCTGTGGCTCCTGCTGGGCTCCCTAGCAGACCACGCTCCTTCTAGATGCATTCCCAGCTACGGGGAGAACAGGAAGCATGTACCCCACTTTGGTAACCACTAACAAAGTGAGAAATATTAAACTTTCCTCGGAAACATTTAACACACAGAATTACAAAGCCTTTGTCTCCACAAAAAGTTTAACAGAAAGAGAAACTAAGTCTATTCCCATAAGCTACAAGAGTGTACTTTCAACACAAGCAAACAATATGCAGAAATGCCCTATGAATCTGCTACCTGGAAATCAGATAACAACACATCCACCTACAGCATAATGATACTCACTGGCATCTCCTCACACACTTTCATGCAGGAATTAAGCAAGACTTTTCAGGAGTTTAGATCTCCTATAATACAACTCAACCAACTGCATATGCTGCATGTTCCAAACACAGTTATGAAATGTTTAAGTCACGTATTTTAGTAGGTTATTAATAGCTGGTGTTGGCAGAGAAAAGAGACATTTCTCTAAAAACGTAAATCATATAAACCTAGTCATAAACATTTTTAAAGCACTGTACTGACATTAGCTAGTCAATCCTCAACCTTTCCTACGGGGTAGATTAAGTATTAAAGTACATCCAAGGTGTGGCAACATATCAGTTTACCCTTAGTGGCAGTTACACAATTAGAGCAAATTCTCTATCAGCTTCATCATTCGAAATCAGAAGCCTATGACAACGTTGAATTTTTACCAAGTGACTGAGGGGGGAAAAAAAAAAAAAAATCACAGTGGAGAGCTACCGGTCTGAGTTGTGTACAACATATTAATTCACTACAGTGAAACAAAAATTAATCATTTTCACACCACATGATAATTATGCAGTCCACAAGGTCCAACAGTAGTGAAAGCATTCTGTCTCAAACAACATGCTTCCGAGAATCCTTCAAGTATGTGTCTGACCTAACTATACATATGACTTCTGCATTAGCAATCAATAAAAAAGGAGAGGGGAGAGAATCAGTAACTGGGTGATAATTTCACCTTGGGCAATCAACATTCATATCCAGCATTAATATTCAGGAAATGCCCCAAGTCTCAATCATTAAGGATTTAGTAACACCACACCCTGGAATATTTTATTACATATCTGTATTGACATCATGAGATCCAAACTTCAAACGTAATTGCTTGCCATTTTAAAGATCTTCTCGGAAATAAGGGACGCTGGCTACAACAGCGTACATAAACTCCACCTCTGTGCCAAGGCAACAGACAACTGAATTAGAAAAGCTGGAGGCTCAACTTCCAACTCCTCAACAGTTTGAAGCCTTAGTAGAATATTTTGAAATATAAACAAAACACCTTCTGGAAAACTGAATTTAGACATTTTAGACCTTAGACTAAGAGGGAGTCCTCGTATTTACTGAGAAGCAATCCTTTATCATCATACATCCACTACAGAACTCTGCAAAATATTTACAGCCGCACTCCTGAGCTTACACAACGCAGCTTTCAGTGAATTTAAGCACATGTAAATTGCTCCAGGAGTCAAAAGCACCCCTCAAAGCCCAGCATAGCACAAGAGTCTCATGCAACAATTCCATGACACGAGCTTCAGCAGGCACCTGTACACATAACACATCCTTTCTGCCATGAGCTCAGGGATGTCTGACAAGCAGATTGTCCTGGCTGCTCCTGCAGACCGGCAGTGGGCCTGGACCCACACCTCTGACACCCACCTAACCTCAGCAGCGTGAGTGGCTGCTGAAACCTTCAACAGGCTGTTTCTGAATAGAAACATAACCCTTTCTTCCAGCTGTGACCAAAGTACACTAAGGCAAATGACACACTGCACCCATCAAGCCCCTCACGTGCACCAGCTGCAAGGGGTGCAGCAAGACACCTTCTACCAAATCGTATTTCACTACAGGTCCTCAACTGAATTAACAGAGAATTCAGAAATCCAGCGACATTCAGATACAATTGCTTTAAAAAACTCTAATCCCAGAAATAGAGCTGTCAGTGTTTGAGTGGTTACCACCTTTTGCTGTATTACTATTTTTAAAGATACTGAAGAAAAATCTGAAGTCATATATTTACTTTCATTTTGCAAAAAAGGGCATTTATTTTTGCAACATAGATGTTCTCCAAAGAGTAACTGAGTGTCCTTCTTTGTTGAAACAAAACCTAGGCAAAACCAAAAAAGCAACAAGCAAACTGTACGTACTGTCAAATTAGATGACACATTTGCTTGAAAACCTAAAGTTTGAGGCACTGCATTCATACAGAGTACCATTTCAAACACAACTACTATACAAAGAATTAACGTAGAATATGTAGCAGTTATTTATCATAGATAACAATAGTTACAGTTCAATAAATTGGTAAAGGATTATAGTGCAGTTTTATTACTGCCTCCAACACTTTTACTGATGTGCTTATTACTTTTTTTATAGCACACTGCTCTTGAGCAACCAGTTTATAATATTTACCCTTTTAAAACTAGGTATACAGAGAATACATCAATATAAAAAAGGGCAACTAAGTTAACATGGCAATACTGGTGCAGCAAGTAACACATCACACGCATATATATAAAATATATAAAGAGAGTAATTACACCCATCTTGCACGGTCAAAGCTACTTATAAGCCTAGAGGTACTTATTAGTAGCGAGCTGCCAAAATCCACACATTCTATGCGTTACAAAAAAAAAGGACTGATCTTTTTCTCTTAGGTGAGAACAAAAATACCAGCACTACAAACAACTTTTGTATACACGTAACAGACAGAGACACACACACATACACACAACTTTCCTATCTCTAAATTACCTCTGTTGGCTGTAGCATGTCAAAAGAAATTTTAGTCCAACACAAATAAACCTGCGATGTTGAACATGGTAAAATTACTACATAATGCTGGGATGTTTTTTCAGTATGTTTTAACCACTTCTGAGTGTAGTTCTTTTGTATGCCTCCATTAATTTAACTTATCCTTAAACCCAGATTTATCTAGTATTCAGCCCTTGAGTTAAAAGCAACACATAACCTACTACCAGCTGACTCAAGCTCACTGTACCCCTCTCACACACAGGGCAGAAGACAACTCTTAGGTATCCACCCCTTTGGATTTGCAATGCCATGAACACACCGACCATAATTCAAACTCTGTGTGTTCTCTTAGTAACAGCTTCAAGTACCATACTGCCCTTAAACCATTGTACACTCCTGCGGAAGCGGGATAGCAGAAGTCACCTTGCAATGATAAACTGTGAATCTGCACGCTGAGTGTTCATTTTTTTGTGTTTATCTGTGTCACACAGAAAGTGCCTCCTAGGTTATACTGCTGCTTCTTGTTCATTTTATCCTGACTGCGGCAAAATAGAAGCCTCTTGACAAAATCACCTATGTTGATACCCAGTGCGTAAAGACTGACTTAACACAAAACACCCTGCACATAAAATCCTTGCTATGTTTGAAGCATATCTGACACATGTACACATCCTCCACAGATATCGAACATGTAACTCAGAACATGTTCTGGTTTGGGTATAAATTGAACCAGGGTCTTGACATATCCCATTTCTCAGAGTTTTGCAGCCCATCCCTTTTTTACTACTCTCACCCAGAAGAGGAATCAGAGCATTCTAAAACCCCCACCTTCAAAAGAGCAGAAGGAAAGCATGAAATTGTAACTGGGACCAAGAGTCCTCCAAACCGAAACTTCTGGGATAACTTCTTTCACTGACAGCTTAACGGCACACAGCTCAGTGAATCCAGAGGGACTGTGACTGAGGGAAAGCAGGCATATACAGTGTCAAAACCTGCTTTGAAAAAATGCATTAGAATTACTTACTGCTGTTAGGAGTTAGTTACAGAATTTAAGACTGCCTTTTCATACGGTCAATCATTGGCAATGGTGTCCTAAATTAAAACAATCTCAAATTAAGGCAATCTTAATTCAGGTATTTTCTAAATTATTTGTGTCCTCAAGTGTTGCTTTAGTCAGTAGACATGTAATGTATAGTTTTCTTTTTGAAATTGAATTTTAAATTGAAGCTGTCATAGAAATTTGACAATCTAAAATGAGAATATTTTTTTCCAAATCAGATTTCATTTTCATTACAATATCCTTTGCTAAGGTAGTTTGAATGGTAGCTTCTCAGATCACATTTCACACAGGGGACAGAATATAAAAATAAGCTTCATTTATTGCCTTATAAGCATTACAGTATTACCAAGTAAGAAAGGACCTACATACAATCTATCACAGTTCTCATTTGGAAGGCCGTCCAGGTGATAAATATTTTAATGAAACTCAACACACTGCAGGTGCATCAGCATGAAATGAAGAGATAGTGATGGCTATGTATCAGCAAACACACAAACAAAAATCTTCCAAAACCTTCCAATTAATCCACAGTCAAGTCAACACAGGAAGTCAATACAGGCCAGAGAAAGAAATACATACACTAAACTAACTCCTGCCCTCTTGGGACTAAATCCAGCCCTCTGCTCTATGAAGCATAAACATAATTGTGCTTCACTCACTGGAAGGAAAAAATAGTATTTATTCAATAATCTTATGATTGCTTGATTGGTGCTTGGAAAATAAAAAGCACTACATAAATGCTAAACATTATTAGGTTTTTCAGAACAACTCCAAACTCGCCACTCCCCATTTCCTTCTCTTGTAACTCCTTTCATTCATGCCATCAGAAGCATCTTATTTTCAGCAACAACTACTCACTTCATTATTTTTTTTTAAATGCTGCTGGATGTGCAGAACTACCGTTGAGGTTGCTTGGCAACTACTGAGATGTATCAGAAAGAGATATAAAGGTCCAGAATGAATGGAATTGAAGAGAACTATATTTGGTTTCATTAAGAGATACTAATGCACTCAAACTCTATCAATTTGAATTATCCATACTAAGGTAAAATTTTGCTATTTCTTTCAAAATACAGACATCCATCACCACAGAGTCCCACTGGATCCATTAAGCCACCTCCTCAGGCACATATGTGTCTGCCTGTACAGAAAAGACTTCAAAATTAGGGCTTTTACCTGGGTTAGCAGTTTGGTACAGCAAGGAACAACCAGGTAGCACAGACATATAGCAAGTATTTTGAAGAATTTTAGGCCAGGGAAGATAGTTGAATACATCAGTCTGCCTTTCAGGGTACCATAAGTCACTGTGCTTCCCCTTATAGTTTAGTATCAAGTTGAAATTTCCAACAAAACAATTCTTCCTGAAAGTCATGATTCAATATAAGATGGAGCACCCAAGACTCCTGCAGTGGCAGAGAACTGATTGCAAGAAGTCTGCCCTAATAATTCAAGGAGGTCAAAAAAACCTTATGCAGCAGAAGATGGAAACACGCCTAACAATTCCGCATGAAAGAGTTTCTTTCTTATCTCAAGATCTTCCACTAACTTTATCTGGATCATGTGAGCAAGAATCAACCAGTCTGGCACAAAAGAGGATCTCCTAGCATCACCTCAGACTCTGCCCAATCTTTGATGCTTCAGAAGGAAGTGAAAATAGGGAAAAACACAACTAGCAAACTATCTAAAGGGGAAAAACAAACCCAGAAGTCAGCCCTGATGCTCCCCTACCTCTGATGCCTACAGGCAAATATAAGACTTGAGCTTTCAAGGTTTCAAACACCAACACAGAATCACATGTATCATAATGATCTTCAGGGTAATAAATGCAAAAGTAAAAGCCCACAGCTGCAAAGGCAGAGGGTAATTTGCAGCACATGAAGCAGGCTTTGTGCTTCCCAAGGCCAGAGGGGCCACCTCGAGCATGCACACTTGCCCCAGGAAAGCTGCATCTCCAGATGCTGCATTGAAATACAGTTTAAAAATAAACCTGCCCTTCCTTCCCCGAGACCTCAAATGAGGCCTCCTTATCCCCAACAAATTATTTCAATTAAAGTATCTCTAATGCTAAGGAAGTGAATCTCATGCCTGCCTTCATTTTGAAGTATCTTTCTCACAAGGCAATAAAATCATGTTTGAACACCCTACTTCTGAACCTTATACAATACCCGTGGCCTTTCTCTTAAATTTTTCCCAATAATTTCACGTTCTTCATGAAGTGAAGACACTAGCATGGAATACACCATTTTAATAACACTCTTACCAGTGTCAGAAGTCCACTTTACTACTCATGTTTCACTTTCCCTCGTTTTAGGCATCCACACCTGGGTTTATCTTTTTGCCACACACACAAAAAAAACATACTAAGGTAATTAACTAATTGACTTTCAAGTCTTTTTCCTGTCAGACTGACTCGCATTCAGCTG
This sequence comes from Zapornia atra, assembly GCA_013400835.1. Classification (NCBI taxonomy): domain Eukaryota; kingdom Metazoa; phylum Chordata; class Aves; order Gruiformes; family Rallidae; genus Zapornia; species Zapornia atra. The sequence continues at coordinate 39,165 of VZTU01013488.1, forward strand.
TATTAAAACATTTCTGAAGTATAACTTTTAAACACATTACTAAGATCCATCACCTAAAAGAATAACCTGACCTTACCAGTGTTAACTACGTGGCCAGTTTGCAGAGAAGGATTTCAGATTCAATAAGCCCAGGATTCTAAGGAATGATTTCATATATGTAACCGCTAGTTCCCTGGAGGTTTTCCAACAAGTGGTCCCACTGATCGCCTCTCTTAACCCCTGCACTGAGAGCTCTATCAGTAAGCCAGCTTTGACATCCCTGCAATGTATGATGCACAATGTAATTTTTAAGAACAAAATGTAACATGCTATTACATCAAATTCCAAAACAGTTTATTTTATCAATCAGATCTATAATACTTCCCAAAATGCACAGGTTCGTTCAACAACATCACACTAAATGTGAAGCTAAGCTGACCATTATTAACATTCTTCCTGTATGCCTTTGTTGCAAGGAGCCATTATTAATAATAATATTATTGTTATTAATAATAATTTCTTACAATAAATATTATTGCTATTATTAATAATAGCAGCAACAACAATAATAAATTTTAATGCTTGTATGCAATACCAATCATCTGGGCAATTTCTTTACGCAATGAAATTATCCCTCTTTTCCTAAGAATTATAAAGAAATTAACATTAGCATTTCCCCTGGTTTCTCACACATTTCCTTTGGGATTCTTGTACATTATTTATTGCAAATATCCATGTTCTACAGATGATTCAAATATCTGTCCTTCTCACTGACGCTAAACTCCCTTTTCCATTTGCGGCACTGTACACGATGGATACATAGATTTTTGGTAAGGAATAAAACAGCTGTAGAATATTTGTGCTTTCTCTACATAACTATGTATCGTTTAATCTTCTACACTCAGTAATAAACCTATGCCTAAACAGTATTATGAAAAATAGAGTTAAGTGAAAAAAACCCACCATTTTCCTAATGACCAAAATGGATCTATCAATTTTAACTAACTGAACAGAGATTTCAACTGATTCCAGAGAGAAGTGAACTCTCAAAATTTATTCTGGGACTGAACTGGGTTAATTTTTCATTTCTGCCCAAGGGTGATATAACTAGTAGCCCATACCCCCAGTATCTTTTTATTTTTAAATAATGTGTGTATAGTAAATATTCCTTATGGATATCACCTAAGACTACCACTGCTGCCCACTTTCCCTTCTTCCTCCCTCCCCATCCCTCCTGGACAACTCATGTTTCTAAAGCATGAATAAAATTGTGAGGAAAAAAGCCAGAGATGTTATCGTGCACATTTATTTCAAAGTGTTTTTTCTGACTTCCTATGACTGTGCAAAATGAGCAAAAACCATTTACTAAACTCAGTCTTTTCTACTGCTCTCTAGCCCTTTATTTTCCAGTGGTGTCAAAGATACTGAGGCAACAGAATGCTATCAAGTTCATTGGTGATAAACGTAAGAAAAGTAAACGTAAGATTGCATAAGATATAATTACATAAAATTAAGACTGTCTAATTAAGTGAAGGCAAAATACAGTGCTAATATGGAGCATCCTGAGTTCCCAGTGGTTTGGTGAAATTAAGAGCCCAGTGACACAGTTCCCTCCATTTTCAAGTAAAAAAAAAAAATTAAAAGGCAAAATAGTTACATTTGCAAATTCTGAGTGGTTTCTGTGTAAGTTATGGAACGTATTTTTATCTACAACGTTCCGCACAAGTAGAATGTGTTCCTATGAGTAGCCATTCTGAAACAACATTAATCATTTTTACATACCAAAAGTAAAATGTTGCATCTAATTTACAGGCCTCTATTTTAGCATGCTGCAAAAATTCAGTGACTTCCTTCACTGTAGAAATTTAACAACAAAAAAATCCCCAAACAACTCCATAAAGCAAATCTTCCAGAAATTGTGTAATGTGTTTGCAGCAAAATACACTGAGACAAAGTATCAGAAAATTTAAAATTCTTACTGCCACTGACCTCTGCAACTGTTTTGTCAAATATTTGGAAGGGTAGAAAGTGTAGGCCAGGACAGGAGAAGGACAGCTGCTCTTCCTGACCTGCACATGGACATGGGGCTTGTACTGTGGAGGGGTCAGAGCAATATGAGTTTTCCCAAGAACCCCGAGTACTTAACTGAGCCTTTCTCCTTTCAGATGTCTCATTCGTTTAAAGAAAAAAAACAAAATAATAAAAGTAATGCCATATTAAATCAAATTTAGCTAGAATATGTATAAGTTATTTACATTATCAGGGTTAAACAAAGTACTACACATAGTTTACTGAGCTTACTGTGCTAATTACACATTTTTATCTATTACAAAACTACAAAACAAGGAAGATATGTGCAAGGCATCCTTTCTCATTACAAACTTAAGGAAGAAATTTACTTCACTGATATCCATTTTCTTGCAACATTTTTTAATTACTATCAACAATTATCTAGAAAATTGGATTGGATGAACAGCATAAAAATGTCTCAACTTAAAGGAAACAAAAGTGTATCTATGCATGGAGACCTACAGACTAAATCACAGGGATTCAGGAGGCACCAGCAAATCCCCAAGCTATCTGTGAAGTCTCCATTCAAGACTAAATTTAACTTCTACTGGGACTACACCAAACCCCAGAAGTAATACTGCACACCTTGTCTGCTCCATTAGTTCACCTACCACTCTTGGGAGGCTGCAAGGCTACAGCTGGGAGATACTATTATTTTCTGGTGCCTTAACTAAAAGGACAAGTGAAGACAATGACTTATTAAACAGCCCTTTGGAGAATACAATCAGCAACAGGTAGCTAATAGAGAAGGTTACAAGTTTAGTCCTACTTTTGTAATAGCAAACACCTTACAACAGAACATCTCATCAACTACGTTCCTCAAAACCTGGGTAATATGTTGCTGTTGCTAAGTAAGCAAGCTCGACTGTAAACAAGTAATTCTAATTAACTGCATGTTTACATTAGTGTACAGCTGTAGAAATAACTACTAAAAGCTGGTGTGGCTACACTTGTACTGTATCCTCAATACTCTTGGATTTACTAGGAACTCAAGATTCAATTGTCAAAGTAAAATGGAGGGCATCATATTTTTGACCTCAGGATTCAAGTTACATTAAAAAACCCCAACCTTCATCAGTGGAAATTCCTTCAATTTGAGAGCTTTGAATGACCAAGATTAAACTGAACAATTTCTCTATCTCAGCTCTTCATCAGAGACGGGACTTGGGTAAACCTAATATACAAACGCATGATCTATCTAAAAATAAAGTTAGAGATAAATTTGCCTGCTGGATTATACTTCAAAGCATTAGCTATGCCTGCCTTGATCTAGGAGACACTCGGGAAGGATGCTTACTAAACTGGAAGAAGAGTAGTGGTTTTCATTTTAGGAAAATCTCTCAGAACCCCACAAATTGCCTCCCCCAGCCCAAGAGAAGAGAAATTACAAGACCCATCTTCACTCTTACTGAACTTATCCCACACAGACCATAACAAAGCAGGAAGCCCAGCAACCTAAGAAACAGCAACAAGAAATAACACTCATATCTAAATTGCTAGAAGGAGCTGAGAAAGGCACAACATTTATTAATAATACATTATATCTTATGGGACAAACACACTAGGTTTTAACATAATGAAATTGAAAACATTTCCCCAGCCAGAATGATGTGCAACAGACAAAACGTAGCTATGTAATGAAGCAAGGGGATCTTCAGGGATTGCAATAATGTGAAGGTATAGTTTTAATACCAAAAAGATAACCTCCCATGAGCTTAAGATGATAAAAGGTTTTCTGTTCACATATGAAGTAACTCAAGCATCCATCTGCATAAATTAGTAAAATAATTTTTACTGGAAAAATTCAAGTATTGCCCAGTCTGCCTATCCAAATTAAATGGGACAGGAAGAAATCCAGTGGGATGCTACAGAAGAAAATTCTCCACATAGCACTGATTCTGTAACACTGGCCAGAGAAAAGGTAATCAGTCTGCAGGTCTAGTTCTTGAGAAGAGTTGAGGGAAACCTGATGTGCTGAATTTTTTTTCAGAAAGGATACTGAAGTGTGAAATATAGACATATATTTAATAGTCTCCTTATAGAGTTATGGTTTTGAAATCTAAAGTTTTTTGAGTATTAAATACTGTTTGTGATTTATTAAATTACAAGTTAAATAGAATATGATATATTGGCTTATACTAATAGATGTTTGCTTAAGATAAGAAAATGGATAAAAAGCACACCACTTCCACTTTAACTCATTAATGTGCAGAGTAAAAATATTTCAGAAAACAGGAGACACTTGGAAAGCTACAGGTCCTGTGAGAAGGAATATAGGGGTCTGGGAGGGCCCACTGCAGAAAAAATTTGGGAGACACAGAACCAGTTCCAGAAATCACACTTCATTAGCTCAGTTACCCACAGAGCATTTTGTTTTGAGAGGGTGAAAGGAAACTTGCAAATTCTGTAAAACAGGCTTTATTTTCACTTGCTTGCTTTTACCAAAACTAATGGGTAAAATCCCACATTCACCATCAAAAGTGAAAATCCTCCCAGCGTCATTCACAATGTTTTCCACATAGTTAAGTCTTAAACTCTCTTCTGTCTCTCTCTTTTTTTCTTCTCAGATTACATCACTCATGCTTATTCCACTATTCATAGTTATTGCCCTCCAAGCTCTCTACACCTCTAACTATAAAGCTTTCTACTAGGTATGCATACTTCAAAAACTTTTGTGAAATTTAAGCCTCAAAACAAATGCCACGTTTTTGGCCAGTCCCTTTACATGACAAATCATGCCTGCAACATATACAAATTTAGCTTAAGGGACAGGTTTGCTACTGCGTTGGGTGCTTTTTTTTGTGGTTTAATCAGAAAACTGAAATACTTTACTGAAAATACAAATGTCAGGTTGCAGGGTCAGGGACAGAAATTCAGAGGACAGAAAGCTCTGAACATGTAACAACGTAAAGCTGGTAGTTTAAATTTTGCTTTGTTAGGAGAACTCAGCATTTCCCACCAATCAGTAAGTGGAGATAAGGTGCATGCTCCGCTCTGACAAACACATTGCTTCCCATGCAATTATAAAAGTAACCAAATTTTTATGTTCAATTCTCACTTTCCTTCTTTTACCTAAGGAAGAGTTTCTTGAGAAAGCAAATACAAAAACCAGGCAGCTGAAAATCAAACAGAATATAAACATAGAAACCCATGCTTTCTTTCAATGCTGGGTTGTCATTTCTCCACTTATAGCTATAGCCTGAGCCTACCACGAGCACCTAAACCCAGATAGAACTAACAGCTTTGGGAACTTTTAGATTCCTTCATGCATCACTTTCCTGTAGTAGTTTCAAGAAACTAAATAACATCATTTTGCACCCTGGAAAAAAAAAACCCCAACAGTTCATTTCATTTGCACATGGAAATATTTTGATGGCTAGATTTCAGAACGCCTCTGAGCAAGGTAACGGAGTTATTCCATTGACTATTAGAATATTCAGAACCACAGTATGTTAATACTCTTTGCTAAATAAGGCCCAGTGTAAGTAGTATAAACTAGCAAAATTTTCTGGAAAAAAGTCATCTTACAGCATTTAAAAATCACACCTGAGTAGTAAATTTAAAAGCAAAACATTTGCACAGATTGTGACGGAGAAAGTCTCCTATCTTAGGGCAAGACACCACAAGAAACTTGAAAAACCCAAAAACTGGAAACTTTTTTCCTTCTTCCTTTATAACATAACAAAGTATTAATGCTGCTTCACTGAGTTCAGGATTACGTTTTCACAGAATGGAATTTCCCCCTTTGTCAAAATAGAAATATTTCCAAAGAAAAGTTTCAAGCATATAAACACAACGTTAAACATCCTAACAATTAAGGAATTTCTTGTTTGCTTAGGTTGTTTAACGTCACCAGATACTACCTCCCATTTCTTTCAAGTTAATGGAAGTTGTATTTATCTTGCATAAACATTTCACATAAACTTTTACAAGCTATATGCAGTATTCAGTTCTTAATCATAGTATTTATTAGCTGTTGGTATATTCTTGTCTCTTGACAAAACTTAATTACACAATTGTGTCAGTTCTTGGGACAAGACCTAAAATAGACTGAAATGCATATCCTGCTTCCCTCTCCGCCCACACCTTTGCTCTATGTTCTATAGCACAAATTTTGATCAAAACCTGTAACTAGTTGTTCAGCTGGAATGGTACTTTTCATAGTCTTAAACAGATATGTACACACAAATTTTCCAGCACAGAACACCTCGCCTGTGTCCTGGAAGAGGAGCTGAGAGGAAAAAAACTGCTCTCTGCCACCAATCTGCAAAAGCCTCCTGGTACACACTGCGATGCAAAGAAAAAAAGGAAGAAGGTGGAAGGGGGAGGGAAATCACAGGCACCAAGATGCCCCCCCTCCTCCAATTTTCAACATTACTCAAACACCAGGGAAAAAAAATTAAGAATTCTTGCCATTAAGAGTAAAATAAAATACAATAAAGTCAGTTTGTTTCTTGACAAGGAACTGATGTGGCCATTCGACAAACACAGTGTCGGTACACAAATCTTAAAGAACTGTAAAAGGAGAGCAATAACGTTTGTGTATACAAACTACTATTAGCCATTAGGAGGGAATTCATTATTTTAAAAGACTTAGTTATAAATACTGTACTTTTCCCTCATTCATTACATTAACTTCCCTTCCACAGAATCCCACACACAAAAAAAAAAAAAAATCCCAAACTTAGAAAACAAAACACAGTATCAGACAGCAGAACAGTAAAATTACTGAGACATAAGTCACTTCAGTCACAAAAAAGACTGCCACTGACACATGTGCCTAGCTAACATCATTTACTGCTCTGTGTGAAATAACAGTGGTACTGTAGTTCAACTTTTGGTGGACGAGATGTATGAAGAGAAGATTAGAAAGTATCAATGAGTACTTTGCCTTCTTCAAAAAGTACTAAATCTAGGTCACAACAGAAATAAATATCATCATTATACATCATTATTCAGGAAACTGAGGCTGACAAGCATTATCTGAAATTCCCTATAACCTCAAGAATTCCTGAATCATAAGTACTATCCAAACTTACTAATCACAAAAGCACATTCCCCTTATTTGTCAATCTTTGTAGTGGATTTCGTAAGTCACATTTCAACGATTTATTTCTATCTAAATATTTCTGCTTGTCCTAGTTTTTCCCATGACACTTCAAAATTGTCTATCACCCTTGCCAACTTCCCACTTTCTAAAATCGTGCATGACAATGACCCTCTCCTTAGAGCCTGTCAGCCGCAGAGGGGAAAGATGACTTAAAAAAAAAAGTCAGTGAAAGGCCATCATCTCAGAAGCAAAGAACCCCAGTCCCCAGCAAAGAAATATTTTTTTTTTCTCCCTTCAACGTGAACTATAGATGCATGTTTATTCTTCCAACTACTTTACTTACTCCCTCCTTTTCCAATCTTTAATCCTTTCTGGTTCATAAAGATTGACATCAGAACTTCTGCACAGTCCACTTTATCAGCGGATGCTCACAAAATGCAGTACGCAACAGCAGAGACCTATTCCTCTGGAGCAGCCTCATGAAAAGACAGCCGGAGTGTTGAGGAGGGAAGGAAAGGAAGGGAAGTCACAGGCTTCCTGCTATTACAAGCCAAATTTAAACCCTTTCTACATCACAAGGGGCTCTGTTGTTGGCAGAAGTGCAAAGAGTAGAAAATTTGGTTGATACGTAGCCGTTGTTGTGTTTAAAATGCAGTTCTTCCATGTTAAAGCTGAGGCACACTAGAAATACACCATGGGTAAGCCACACTCCCATCACGTATGAAATCGCTGTAGCAAGGTATCAGCTGATAAAATGGCCAACTGAGGCAATCCTGCAAGAGCAGGAAGCAAGCTAAGCCCTTCCAAAAACTACATCCAGAAAAACCTGCGCTGGAGAAGAGGCCCTGCTTCTCCACTTACCACTGCCACAGCACTGCTACTTCCCACACGCTACCTTAACAACTGGAACAAAAGAAAGTAAGTTTCTATCTCTAACTCAACTACGGATTATAAAAAGAACACTGAAAATTTTAAACAGTCGTTACTGTAGTTAACTTGGTTAGAACTTTAACCACCTTCATATTCGCTTTATTATTGTTAACTATTAAGCATATTAATTACCTGGAACACTTGATTCCATACAGTTCCTGAAATAATTAATTAGGTAAAGTGATAGGACTGGACTCCCAGAGGAAATTCTTCTAGTTTTGTATAACTACATAGATTTAACCTTGTTAACTGCTACAACATGAAGGCAATTCACCTAAATGCATGACAACTGTCCCATCACCTATTTAGGGGCAGAATACTGAAAACAAGACAAATACAGAATTGCCACACTCCCTGAAGGAAGCTGGTACATTTAGTACTGGATAGATATCCTGTTTAGTCACCAGCAATTGAGAAGAGTATTTGAGTAACACTAAAGAAAAACTTTCAATTCCCTTGCTTGTAGCACATTAGATGCCTTTCGTAACAGGTATCATCTTTCTGCTTCAAATATCAATTATTGCACGGCAATCAAATCAAAAGCAAATGAGTTTTAGACAGAACTTGAAACCGGATTTCTTTCAAGCCACATGAATAAGTCACATCAACAGAAATAATTCAAAACTACAGTTATATACATGGACACTAACATTAAGAATTGTCTCTTCATCTCCAGCATACTATTGTTTTTATAACCTCTCTGCTGTCATTCATCCCATTAACTGTGGTGGCATATGCCAACAAGTTTATGTTCTAGAATGACTTTAAGAGAAGTAATGCTTTACTTTCCCTACTCTTCCAAAAAACTCCATCCTATCTCTCTCACTAGCCAAATCCCAGATGGGTTTTCCACAAGGTAAGTAGGGCATAAAATGAATGAGTTGGGCTAAAAGGGTAGCAAGGAAAGCAGGACAAAGGTAGGGAGCACTTGAAGAAAATAAAAGTTACTTAATGACTAATGGGTAATTTGCAAGAACTCCAAAACACTGAAAAGCAGCCTTCTCCCCCACCTAAAGTGTATGTTTTTAGCAACTGATTTTTTTTGTAACTTACCCCTGGAACTAGATACATTGTAACTGATTTCTTGAACATTTTATATACACTAGGTTTTGATTTGTTTGTTGTTTTTTTTTCTCTCCACACCTCAATGTTCCAATGCCACCCACAGAAGGACAAGGACAAAGACATACTGACTGCAAGACAACCTGCCATTGGGTGGACAACCACTGGTTCCTGAGCTGCAGAGCTCCCCAGCGGTCCCAGCGTGGCTCCCACACTGGGGTATGCTCTGTGATTGGCAGCAGGGCTGTGCTGGCATAGGGCTGCTACGTAATCCAAATCCCTTGCTATGAGAAGGCAGAAGCCAGCAGAGGCTCCAGAGGCCAAATTTGCCATGTTGCCCTGGAGTCCAGCTGCATATTCAGCTCAGCCCCAACCCACACCTCTGAAGCAAGAAACTCGAGGAACATACCGCTGTTGCAAATCCCAGAGCGTGTGCCAGTCCCACCCCAGCTCTGCAGGCTTTGTGTAACAGGTCTCTGGGCTCTCAGCTTGCACAAATGTGGGTACATAGCTTGCAGGTTTGAGAAGGTTATCTACCCTTGTATGAAATACACCGTTCATTACACACCAGCACTCTCTTTTTGGGAGCATCTGTACGCTTAGAAAACTTAGAAGAACTGTGTTGGTTAAATGGATCGATACTTTTCAAGGTGCCAAGGATCCTTGACTTCCACTTTCATTTATGAACATTTTCCTTAGCACCTAATGTTGAGAGCTGCTACATCAAAGTCAACGCACGCAGAACTTTTTAAGTCATGCAAGTCTTTTCAGAGGTCTTTAGTAACAAGAGCAGCCAAAATAATGGAGACAACTCAGCAGTAACAGGATACGGGACTGGGCACTTACGAAAAAGAGTCGTCTTGGATAAAGAAAATGTTCCCTTTAAAGAGGAACTAAAAACATGTAGCACAGAATGTAATTTATTATGAATCAGTCTGAACTTTCTTCCAAAAGACTGTGTACCTTATCCTGAACTAGCATTTGGGAATTAGGAAGAAGTATTGTCCAGCCTCCTTGGCTAAACTTTTAGCTCAGACATTCTTACTACAGAATTAACTACTGAAAGACTAGTGAAGCTTAATCTTCCCAAAAAGGCAGGATTCACAAAATAATGACTACTAGCTAGAGGATGCTAATACAAAAATACTATGCTTGAAAACAAGCCACACAAAGCAAATAATATAATTTATAAAAAAAAAAATCACAGAGAATAAGCACTGAAACTCCAATGCCTTAATTCAATTAGAATTTAGCAGGTTTTGGTATACACACACAAAGGCACTTGCTAGCATAAACTAACATGCAGAAGAATCTCTTCCTCCTCCTTAGGAAGGCTAGATCAAAAGTTATCAAACACAAATTGTTCTCAAGACAAAACTGACTGAGATTTTCCCTAATCTAATGCCCTTCTCACAACTATCAATTAATTGAATAGATTTTAAGTGTAAACAAGAAAAGCTTTTAGAAACATAATTTAACATCAACAGCTGGACCAGCAAATGCAACAGAGGAGGGATGAAAATCTGACCTATTACCCTCAAAATTCATAGTAGTCTCATTTTGTGAGGAGACAGAAACAAAAGTCTTACTCTAAATAAAGAAACCTGCATTCATTTTGTACACTAACAGGAGGCATGTTTACAGCAGCATGAATCAATGTGCTATAGCAGAGGTAAATCAGTGTCAGCCATGTTGTGAAAGAAACTGCAGTTTAAAAAAAAAGCCCCACACAATACTTAAGACTTAATCAAATCAGCTATACTGAACCTTGATATAAACAATTGTATACCGTTAGCTCTTACTTATTATTGGTGCATGACTTCTTCAAGTTAATGTCTATTAATCTCAGCTAAAAATACACATCTAAATTACAGACACCGTGAAACAGCAGCAAGAAGAAAATATACCAAGATACAAAACAACAGCAACTACCGTGTGGTGCACAGACATGAGGTAGGTTGTAAAGTAAAAGAACAAATGCACTTACTCAGCATTAAATCCATTCACATGCAAGATCCTCATCTGTTTGACTATTGTGCTTTTACCGGATTCACCAGCACCTAGAAAATGAAAGTAAATCAATTTCAGAAGGAAGCATGAGTGATGAAGGGACACACTAGTATTTTTTCTTCAGGGCAAAATCAAGAAAGTTGGTTTTCTCAGTGCAAGAGTGAAAAGTGAAAGAAAAAGAAATAATTGCCACTGGAAACTTCAGTTGTAGCTAAAAATAAATGCCCAGCTCGAGTCATGTGTCAGATCTGAATCTTGGATCATTTCAACTGTCCATTTTTCCAGTGTCAACGTTAAAAGCAGATTGCAGGGTTTGGAAGCAAAGACGACAACTTCAACATTTTATAGAGAACAAGATAGGGAACATGAAGATCTGCTTGCCTTGTCATTACCATCTAATGGAAAGACCGACCTAAGTCCATATGAAACAGAAGTATTTCTGTTAGATTCTCAAAACACTTTTAGTCTGGCTGTGATTATCATCCCCCAGTCAAAAGACTGTATATTAAATAACAAGAAATAAAATATGTGGATACTCACATCTGAAAAAGTAAGGTATCCCCTTTAAGTCTCCACCCACAAAGCTACAGAAGCCTCCTTCTTCTAATTTGTGTCTTGTAACCAACCTTCCACCCTCTCTACATGTTCCAAATCAATCACATACACAAAGTGATGTAAAGACCACCTTTTGTGGCTGCGTGATCCAAACAGGTCTCCCCCGCCACAGCTCTCCTGACTCCCTGATATACCTGCAGTACAAAAAAAAAAACCACCCAAAAAACCAGTCCACTTTCCTCCAGTTTCTGTAAGTAGATATATGCTATTTCTGCTGTGCTGCACTGATGCCAGTGCACAGGGCAACCCATCTGCCTATAGTACCTGCTTTTCCGTATTCGCTCAGACAACTCAAACAGCAGCATTTAATTGAGCTGCTCCACGCTGCCAGATCGGTAGCTTTCTATATAAAGCAAACATATTTTTGCAGTAGTAGTATCATAAGCTGGCAAAATTTAGAAAGATTTCCCTTTGCATCTCCTGTCTACTTGTTTATTCCTCTCATTAGCTTATGTCTCAACAACAGAAAACGTATGTCTGGCAGAATGGGCAGAGGAACAGTTTGTATTTCTAGGATGCCAGGCCTCTGCGAGCTCACACTGACAGCACAAGCCTCCATTTTGAGCCTTGTGTTCAAAACTGTATTTTAGCAGTTATATTTCAAAGTTCATTTTCTGACAGATGCATTCCCCTTTGCTTTCTTCCTTCCTTCCTCTCCTTCTCCCTCGTGAATTCCTAATAGTACTGTTCTTCTCTCCACAAAACATGCCCACATCTCGCCACCTTGATACCAGAGCCTTACTCCTTCTTCTCCTTGCTCACTGTTGGTTTTTAAGCATTTAGAGAACAGCTTTTATCAACAACTCTTTGTCCAAGTGCCATTTCTCCCCTGAACTATTTTATAACATACATGCTCTGTCTCTTCAGGCATTCCACACCATGCAATAAAGACATGCAGCAAAACTAACCAAGAATGAGTATCTCAAGTTAAGATAGTGACTGTTTCCTCTTCACGACTAAGTTATTCAGGAATAGCAGTACATGTTCTAGTCTGATTTCCATTCCGAATAATTAACAACAAAATTTCAGCTGTAACTCTGAAGCACATCTTATAAGCACTGGAAGCCCAAATCTTGACTTAATTTAGGCCAAAAAGAGGAGGAGATAGTTTTTGCTTTTGCTGTAAACATTCACAGTTTGCTATTGATGTACTGGGGCTCTCTGGATCAGATACAATACCAGTGAACCAAAATGAAGTATTACACCTAAATTTCTGAATAACCTATTTCTGTATTTGGCTGCTCAATAACGCCCTGATATTAACCCCAATTACACACATTTCACTTCACCACCAAGGAGAGTTCCATTAACTTCAGTGGAGACTGCTCATGGCAGAACGGGCAAGCACGTGCACAGCACTGGGGCCTACAAAGCACAGCATAAATCTTTTACAGCTCTTTATTGTTATTTGAATGTGACGTGAAAATGCTGAGAATACTTTCAAAGTACTTGGGGTTTTTTTCTGTGTGTCTTATAAAGTAAACTTAACAAAATAATAGGGGCGTGAACTTTTGTTTTTACCGGTGAGTGTGTGTTATATACTGTCCGCAGTCACTGACTGACAGCTACTGTTAAAAAATGCAACAGCTGAACTATCACTTTAAAACACATGCACACGGGTGACCTTACAGCCATTGCTAAACACCCGCAAAATTTTATTTAGAAGTATCTAAACTGTTCTTTAGTTTTGGTGGCTGAAAAAACCAAAACCAAACAAAACAGAAAGAAAATCCATGCAACATCATCACGTTTCTGTTTTCTGAAATTCTGCCTCTTAGGAAAGTGACCAATCTACTGACAAAATGCTTTCCATGTATCTACATAATGTTCAGTTCTGGAAGTCCAAGACATTCCTCAAGAGCTGAAGTCCAAATTCTCCTGTTAAAAGATTTCTGTTGGAAGCCCTGACAGATCCCTCAGTGCTGCAGGTGCTGCTGTAGTCCCAGCCACTCCATTTATGCTAAGCCTCTTTCTTCAAATTAGCATTTGTAAGATTTTACCAGTAACGGTACGCTTCCAAATTCACAACCTTCAAAAAATTCTTTTCTTTCCCACCCCACTATGATTGTTTCACACCAGAACTGAGTCAGCTGAGGCCTAGCCTCTGCTCCACGCTAGAAGCCCTGCATAACGTGCACAAGTGGTACCTCAGCATGACCAAAACAACCGCGATCTCGTAACTGCATCTCATTTTAAAACACTACTTTAAAATACTTCAACATAATGAACCTGACAAACGTCTTCTTTTTCTCTCTGGTAGCGATTTTTGGACCTTCCCCTTCCTTGAAGCCAGAACCCGCATTTCAAACGTATCTCCTGACAAACCTCGCACGTACAGGTAGCCTAAATTAACCGCAGAAATAATACCTGAAACGAAGCTGCAAACGTTCCCCTCCCTCCGAACGCGCGCTACCTCAATTAATGGTGCGACAGAAGTAAGCCTAACGAACTGCCGGGGACGGAGGACGTGCCCAAGACCCGTTGGGCCGCCGGCTCCCAGCCTGGCCCTGGCGCTGCTCCCCCCGCCAAAGGCACGGAGCTCCCTCATCCCCACTGCCGGGCGCCGCGCTTCCCTCCGGGATCGACATCCTCCGTTTCCCCCAAACGATTCCCCGACTTCCTCCCTTCCTCTTCCTCCTCTGCCGGCCTGGCCGCACGTTCCTCAGCACCCCTGCCTCAGCCCCCGGCGAGAGGAGAGCCCCGGGCCAGCGGAGCCCCGGCCGCCTCCCCCGCCCGGCCCCCGGCTCCTGCAAGGCCGCGGTGACCAGCCTTCCCCGCGGCAGCTGCTCCCCGCTCCGTACACCCGGGGCAGGCCCGCGGCCCCTGTCAGCGCCCAGCCCTGTTTATGTCCCAGGTTCCCCTCGGGCCCGACGCTCCCGCGCCCCTCGCCGGCGGCCGGCCCGGCATCCCCGGCCACCTCTTCACGCTCGGCCCCGAGGGCCGCTCCCCGCCCCGGCCTGCCTCCCTGCT
>VZTU01013490.1:294-12071 GCA_013400835.1 Zapornia atra
ATTCTGTTCAAGGAAACCTACTTCCACTCTGTCATATACACAAAAAGAAAGCTGGTAGTACCTTCCTTCAGCTACAGGCCGCAGAAAATGGTCCATATTTGTAGAAGAAAAAATTAGGATAGTAATGTTGATCAATATGGCACACAAACTTATTGATATGGGAGAAAGGCTATTCACTACGGAGTGAAGACTACTGAGCGACATCAACTCTTGAGAAAGGAAAGGACTTTTCTCCTTGGACCTTTCCAGAGATATTCTAAAGACATTACAAGATCTTTCTCTACCAGTAATATTTTCTACTACTAAATGCAAGAATGAACTAAATCGAAGAATGGATGACACACACTCTTGTTATTCCATCTAAAGCCAAAGGATTTACAAACAACTAGACAGTAACATAACATCTTTGTACACTGCTAAGCTGCATTATCTAAACATAGCAGTAAGAAATTAATAATTTCAAAAAAAAAAAAAGGGCCACCCTTCTGCTTTAAAATTTGTGCTAGCTTACATTCAGAAAAATTTTCCAGGAAACTACACTGGCACAGCGGGAGGAAGGATGTTGATCTGCGCACGGAGATAGGAAAGCAGATGTCCGTAAGTCATCCCATCACAATAAAGGCCACACCTTTAAAATGATTTTTAAGACACTGCTTTAGTGACTGATTTTGAAACAGCTTTTACCCACTGCCTAAACAGGTTTTGTAGTGACAATTTCCTTAATAATTTTCAGTGAAAAGACCATCCCTTTCCCAAGTATAAAACTAATCGTACTTCTGTATTCAAAAGTTTTGATAATCTGCAACTTTTAGTAGTTCAGTGGGTGAACAAGAGGGTTATCACGTTCATCCAGCTAAATTTAAGTTATGAACAGAAATGTGAATGTCTCAATAACATTAGAATTAGTAGCCAAACCCCCCTTTATTTATACACTGAGTAACAGGAACAGGTTTTAGAGAGAGCTAGAACTATCAAAAGAGTTTCCTTTAAAAACCATGAGGCAAGAGGTTATTATTTCACTAAACTCAGAATGTCACTAGGTGATTGGCAAATACACTAATACGTTTCTCATTTATAAACTCTGCCTAAAATGCAACTAAAAGGAAGTCCCAGTGCTAATCAGTGGATGACCAGTTGACTTTGTCCTTTCACCATTCCATTGCACAGCTCCTAAGCAAACACAGAGACGTGATAATCAATTTCTTACTGAGGCGACTCCTTTCCACTTACAGGATCTGTACATTTGACTGTTGATTATAGGCAAGCTTTGGCAGGTTCCTGTGGCAAGCAAGCTTGGAGTTAGTTCAGTCCCGCCCTCAGAAAGGAGACTCATGAAGGACAAAAAGATTTAAATAAAAATGGAGAGGGGGAGGAAAAAAACCCCAAGACTATTAAAGCCACAAAGGCATTCAATAAAAAATGTCCATCTCTAATAAAAGAGTAAAATTATTATTTTTAAGCTCTGCTATCACCTGTGCACAGTCCATTCTGCTGCTCACGAGTCACTTCTATGAAAATGAAATATATTAAGAGCTCGGTAAATGACCTAAGCCATTTTTGACCCCACATTGCAGACTGCTACTCAGAGGAACAGACGTTACAGTTTGGAGTAAAACTTGGTTGTTGGAGGGCACAAAAGCGACAAGAGCTCTCTCTTCGATAGCTTAGATGCTGAGGTAATGCTGAATGAAAGCAGTGGACGCAAACAAATGAATCGTAGCTTCAGGCTGGAGTAATATCAGGTGCATCTCTACACCCCGAGGGCTCAACTCCTACACTTCTTAAGTCCCTCCCCCTGAAACAACCTCCTGCAGTTTCACTTAGAGATCAAGCAGAGAACAGGTACTTCCCTCTCAGCAGTGACAGCTACAGCTACCAACAGTGATCACCTTGAAGGTTTCAGACATCCATGTAGCTGGTAAGTACATTTCTTTGGAGCAGTTTGGATTATTTTTATATATATATAAAGTATATTCATGTTAACATCTCAAAGGTAAATCAGAGGTGTTAGGTTTTTTGCTGTCTCAAAAGCCTAGGTTACTCCTAGCAGGTGCATTTACTGCACCCGTTTAAGCTTTTAAGCTTTGAACAGAAAGACTGAGCAGGAGAAGGAAATATTTTAGTTTGAGAGAAAAAGACTAACTCTTTCAAGTTTTTACAGTAATTAACTCTTGTTGGTGAACAGTGTTTTTAAGCACGTTTTTCATGTAGGAAGTTAATGTATTGTACTGAATTATGACAAAAAGCTGTGTTGCTCAAAATCACTACGTTTAGCCTGCCAACTGTTCTTCACGCGGTAGTGTTGGGGTAATCTGAAAAGCTGCCATAAAAATTGGGTCCTCCACTTCACTTTTGATTTACTATTTTTTCCAGCTTCTGGGAATTAAGCACCAAAAAATCAAGTTGTTTTGACTTATCCTCTTCTCTAGTCAGTTAAAATGTATTGAGACACTGAATTATTAACTTCTTACCAAGGTTTTTATTCCCTATCCACGCTGCCTAACCAACTTGTTTAATCGCTGTTTCTGTACTTCCTCTCACACGCGCGCACACACACACACAAGGACACAGTCTTCTTCGATCCATACCTTCAACTCACACTTCCTTTCCACTCCTCACCAACCCACTCCTCTCACCCATGTTTCCTCCTAATTAACAAACAGTTGCGTTAAAATTTATCTTTCAGTTTAAAGGAACTGGAAGTTTAGAAGGGAGTGGTAGTTAATCACTGGAAAATCTCAGCTAGAATAAAACTCACAAATCTTGTTCTTGCAGCACTCTAGGTAGGTGACAATGGCATGTCCTTGAGTTATGCAATAATGCCTCATCACAATATTTTAATTATAGCATGTCCTTCAAAATGTTCCACCCCAGTGAGTACTCCTGGTCAGAGAGATCAACATCACCAAAAGGATACTGCAATAATAATGGAGTGTGCATGACAAACTGTTACGTAGCTTGCTAAAGCAGTGTCCTAAAAAGAAATATAATTACTGTCCCTGCTTATAATAAAAGACATTTTGAAATTTCCTCTTTGATCAACTGGGCATCTTAAACAATTTAGACTACTTAAAAACCTAAAAAACAACATGCACATATATCTATGCACATATGTATGTGTATATGTATGCATATGTGCAAATACATACATGCATGCATGCATCTACTTTTACCCACATACATTCTTGTTTGTATGTTTATACACACACACATGCACACAGTGTTAAACAACATTCTTGTTTTCTGAACTTGCTGATAAGTTAAAGGCAAGGAGGTAGCAACAGCACACTTTTCAACAGAGAAGGAAGAAAACTTGCAGCTCTCAGTCTCAGGTTAGAAAGCTGTGGCGAGGTTGCTATCGACAAGAAGCAAACAACTAAGACAACCTCAAGTTGAAGCAATATTATCTGAATAACCTGTTTTCAAGAAAAATATAAATATATAACATGACAACATTTCAAAACTAGAAAGGGAAAATGATAATATATAAGATCTGCATTTCT
Source organism: Zapornia atra (assembly GCA_013400835.1). NCBI lineage: Eukaryota > Metazoa > Chordata > Aves > Gruiformes > Rallidae > Zapornia > Zapornia atra. Next base: position 3,798 of record VZTU01013490.1, read on the forward strand.
GAAATCAGGTATACAGGAAATAAATTCTCAATCTAAAAAAAGTGATGTGAAAATTATCATCCTGCTACTGAAGAATTTTTTCCCGTTTTTAAGACATATCAAAAGTCATGGCATTCAAGTTTAAGGAAAGAGCAACCACATATTCTGCTTTTTCTTTCCAATACTAATTCTTAATTTTGGTAGCACGAAACATACGTTGTACAACTGTAACTAACATTATTTATATAGAGACAGTTTTAATTAGTTGCCCTATTTTAAACAATTAATGTATTTTCCAGCTATTGTGTGTGGGATCAAATAGTTTTAATTCTTTTAATTATGAAATATGTACCTCTGCCAGATACCCCTGCATTTTACTTACAGATTAGAGGAGAAATTACCCTTCTTGTCTCGGTTTAGAAATATTTTATTCCTGGCTTTTTTAAACCATGAGAAAAAAGGGATTAAATAGTAAAAGGGAGAAACAGAACATTCATCTGGCTGACGCTAGCCTAAGTTTACGAAAGGGTAAACAACACCCTTTAAAATAAGCTACTTGTTGTACACCTTGCAAGTCAGAGCAACAGGTTCTGGGAGCAGGGCTGTCTGCAGGCTGAGCATGCCATCAAAACAAATTAAAGAGGAAAAAAAAAAGCTGTTGTAATTCTCTGCCGCTGTACACATGGCAAAGCCGTTCCAATGCTCCACACTTCTGACACTGAAACTGCAACAGAGCGTTTTATCTTATTAAGGAGCGATAGTTAATACTCTGTTGAACAGGAATAACTTGAATCAAAGTTAAATACCAAGTACAAAGTCAGGGTGGGGGGAAACAGGACACACAGGAATTTTCATTATTAAGCAAAGGAAAGCCAGCAGAACAAGAAAATCTAATTAACATCTCTTTATTATAAGTGCTGCACCTGAATGCAAATTCGGACTGTTATCATAAATGGCTCAACTAAGAATGCAATGAAGTTTTGACAACAATATCTTTTTTTTCAAGAATAATTAGTACAAGTACTTCCAAGAAGATATAAAGAACAACAGGTATAAACTGACTTGACCAAGTCCATTACAGACTGACCGCATTAGTTATACATCATTAATCAAAAATAAATCCAATAAGCTCACTTAAAGCAGGAAAAAAAAAAGACCAGTTCCCTATCTGGACCTCCTTTCCTACACATCAATATTTTACTTATTATTTTTCTTTAAGGTAAAAGTATTCTTAATCTTTCCAAGGAATTCTGGCTATTATTACTTAAAACATTTTTTAAATACTAGATTTTTTTTTAATTTACTGAACTACCACTTTAACCAGACTGCAACAAGACTTTAACACGCTGCTCTGTAATTATTTTTTTTTTAATTGTTATAATATCAGTATCCAAGTCAACCAACAAAAAAGCTTTGCTAAAACTCAGAAAATAAAAAACTCCTTCTCTACGCATTCCTTTTTCTTTAGGCTATTTTACATTTAATCATTTCTAATTTTAAGAAAAAGCTTGATTTTTTTTTCTACTTACAGACCAGCTATGCATGTTTAAGGGTGCTTTCACGACTACTATTTTAACAAAATTAATATTTCTATGACATCAGAAACAACATTTAAAACAATTTGCTAGAATTACTATACCTGATGAAACAAGCAGCAATTCTGTAGCTTTGCCTTCAGTTTCCATGTGTTGCATGTCATTAAATCTCTGATTTAAGAAATGCAAAACATCTCTACTTTAACTAAAATCTCCCTGCACGTAATTACCAGCAATTCTTTCCATAAACTTAGCACTTTAATACTTCTAATTCAAACTTCTATGTAAAAAGCTTTCTGATTTTTTTTTTAAAGAAAAAAAGGTCATTGAGCTATCTAGTCACTCTTACAATTAGTATTCCTGTAGTTTCGGGTAACACAATAGATACAGTACGTGGTTTTGCAACAGTCATCATTTTGATAATGATGCTTATAGTTCATGATGAAATCATCAGTTTTTAGATCTCTGCCATAACACATCCTATAAAATCATGAGAACTTGACTCCGAGAGTTTCTCACGCCTTCAGAATCAGTGAACATAATGGAACAAGCCGATACAAGCCCTCCTGACTTATCTGCTGAGCAGATCATTAGGCTGTATAAAGTATCCACAACCTTAGTTTTTCTGAAGAAAGACAGATAGATGATTCCCCTACAAATCAATTGCTGTCAGACACTTTTTAAATCCGAATTGATACACTCCTGAGTCTCTGCTAACTATAGGCAATATGTGAGGTGCCACACAGCAGAAGAATGTGAAATGTGTTTATCAAGCAGGAGATTCTATAGTCAGATATTGCACTACTCATTTCTCTTAATTGAATTAGGAAGAGGAAGAAAATTGGTGCGGTTTTATCCTTCGAGAGATTGGCCACTTTTGAGGTATCCATTGCGATTAGGCTATTAGGAAATGCCATGCCAGTTAAGAGAGGGGTTGGTCAGTCTCTGAAAGAGCCAAGTCAGCTCCCCAAGTGCACCAGATCCACTCCACCCCCATTTCACCCAAGCAGGAAATTCCCTCCTCTCTCTCCTCAACCGGCCCGACAGGCTTGCCCCATACCCAGCTGCTGCCAGGACCTGCCTCTTCTCATCCTACCCACCTCCACTTCTCTCTCAACAGCTCCACCTAGATTTCTACTTTCATCTTCTGAATGACTATTCCTTCATTTTTCAAAGAAAACTCCCTCAAGCCGATGGCAGTGGCAGGTGACTGGCACTGCTGAACCTCAGGTCACTTTTGTGACTGCTTTTCGGTGCAGAAGAATGTCAAAGTTTAATGCAGGTCTCTCTCAAGTCTGGCATCCAGCATTTAAAAAAAACCCCATACCACCATATGTAATGTGAGGGGGAATACAGTTAAAAGGATGTATTACTTTGTATTTAGTTCCAGTGTTCCACTACAGCTAATTTTAACCTTTGTGTTACAGTTCCTGCACTACCAGTTGCCGAAGTGGTGTTTTCCGGCACCCTCCTTCCCTGAGACAGCACAGGAGTTGGCTTCCTCTCTTTACCTGGGAAGAAGGATTCTAGAAACCTGAAAAACTGGAAACATCAAGAGGCTAAAACTGCGGAAAGCTAACCACAAGAAAGTTTTTATAAAGAACTATTACGTTTGATTGTTTAAAGCAGAAACAAAAATGAGTCTCCTCAAAGAACGTAAACCAAAGAAACCTCATTACATCCCAAGACCGCCAGGAAAGCCATTTAAGTACAAGTGCTTTCAGTGCCCCTTCACTTGCAATGAGAAATCCCATCTTTTTAACCATATGAAGTATGGCCTCTGCAAAAACTCAATTACTTTAGTATCAGAGCAGGATCGCATTATCAAGTGTCCAAAGACCAGTTCCTTGGAGCCCAAACAGATCAATCAGCTTGAATCTACAGTCAAACCAACTTCTTCTAAATCTGTCACAAATGGACTGTCAAATCTTGACTCAAAGCCTCAATATCCTTTTGCAAAGGAAGATACCAAAGAGAACGTAGAATTGCAAAACCAGGCAACAAATACAGCAATTCAAGGACAAAAATCTGCGATCCAGAAGGAATTAACCCCTGCCAGTACTACAACAGAAAGCTCTATCAGCATGCAGCCCCTTTTGGACAGCATCGTAAGGCCCTCGGCCTTTGTTCCTGTAGGAGAACACAGAGATAGTAAAGGCCCAGAAACGAGTGAAGTCTCTGAAATTATATCACTCTCTAACAAAAGTTCACCTTTTCACACTAAGTCTGCGTTTCATGCGCCAAGTCACCCATGGAAAGGAGGTTCTCCTTTCCTCCCAGAGTTTCCACATAAAGTTGCTCCCACAAAAGGCTTTGGTTCCATTTCGCCCTACATGCAGCCGATGATTCCTGAGTACTCACCCCATTTCTATGAGCACAGGCTGGCTATCTACACACCTTACTTGCTTCCAAGTAATTCAGAGTGTGAAAGCTCTGCCCTGTCTGTCTATGGCACACAGGATCAAAGACACTTTCTTCCCCACCCTGGGCCACTTCCAAAACCCCTAAATCCCTCAGCGTATGAACACTATCGATTGTTCCAACAATATCATTCCACTCCTCCGATACCATATGGATTTTGTAGGCCAACAGATCCTTCATTTTACAGATTCTCCCACATCGCTGGTATTAACAGAGATCAAAATTCTCATCTAATGGAGGAAACTACATTGCTGTATCCTGCTTCTTTAAGCCCATCCCAACAATACCCTCTGAGTTCACATAAAAAACAAGCAGATTATGAAAAAGAAATGACATTATTGCATACCAAAAGTCATTCCAAAGATGACCAAAATGAAAGAGAGAATGCTAAAATGAGCCCTCTTGCAGGAAGTGCGGCAACAGGCTCCCCTGGCAGACCTAGCCCAACCAACTTCACTCAGACAAGCCATGCCTGCGAAGGCTTATTTGACCTCTCTAACAAGTCATCTTCCACATCGCTTGGCAAGTATGATCAATCAGAAGAAAACTTCACAGCTTTCAGACCTGTGAGAAAAAGCACTGACCAAGCAACTCTACTTCCAAGCGTGCAGACACAGCAAGAGAGAGGAGATTCACCTACCAGGTAAAATAATATCACTCTGCAAATTCGTGTCAGATTTACTAGGGACACACAAAAATAGATGGACGTATTTCATGCAGCAACCCTAAACTGTATTTATTTTTACTGCATTGAGATAATTTGTTCTATATTAAATTGCAAAACACAGTACAGCTCTCTGTTGCTATAGCCAGTAGACCACTCATTCTTGAGTGTATCAGGTATTTCCAATACCATTACTATGCATGTCTGTGTATTTCAGGAAATTACCTGTATTATACCAATTTGTATGGTGAAAGGGAGTTGGGGAAGATAAAGGAGAAGGAATTAAATTGCCAGCCTTCTAGCCAGATTTTTTTTCTCCCTGCCCACTTCCTCAGCATGAATTTAAAAGGGCAACTGATCGTGACTTCTCTTTTCTCCTCATTTCTTTCAGCATTAATGTCACTGATGAAGATTCACATTCACAGAACGAATGCCATAACAATGAAGGCTCACTGTCCAACACGGAAGAAGACACAGGGATAGTTCCCCTTAATCTTTCCAAAAAGGCTGACACAAACACAGGACCTATTCATGAGCATGCCTACAAAACCACATCCAAAGTGGAAAGTCAGAACTTTCTAGAATTGCAAGACATGCCTCTCAACCTGTCAGTAAAAGATTCCTGTAACACCGTAAGCCTGAAAACATCATTCCACAGTCCATCTAGTGATAATGGTGCTGCTACTACTCCAAACACTGAAAATGAAGCCTCTGGAGCAGATGCATGTAACCCCAAGAACCCTATAAACAGTGCCTGTGACAAATCTTCTTTCACAGCTCACCGTAATGAAGCTCAAGACTTAAGAATAATTGACAGCTGTGATGAACAGAAACAAACAGCAGCTGTAGCTCTCTGTCAGCTCGCTGCTTACAGCCCAAGCAAAGTTAGAATGGACAACGAAGGGCAAAGTCCACAGGACAGTAACGCTTCATGTACAGAAGCTACTCTTAATTCTTCTGATACTCAGGATACTCAGTGCAATCAAAAAATAAAAGGACAAAAAAGGACAAATCAAAAAGAATCAGCAAAATCACAGCAAGGCACTAAAAGAGTAAGGCCAAATGACTGTAGCAGAGTTTTCACTTTAAGGAAGAGAACAAGAGTGTCTTAATACTTCACTTTCCAATGAGTTTCTGGTCATAGAAAATAGTTACAAGCAACATCATAAAATTTCTACAAACCATCTCTCATTTGGTTTGGTCCATGACAAGATACATACAATCTCTCCCATGTAAATAATGTTCATAATTTTATATTAATATTTTTAAGTAACTGAACTTTCCCTTGAATAAGCTCAGATTTTGATGAGTGAATTTTTGCATTCATTACTAAAGCCAAAATACGTGAGATGAATCTTTGAAATTTTTTGCAATTGTATTAATGTAACATAACTTTTACAACTTCTTAAAAGATGTTTAAGCTCTAGAAACAATATTGTTCAATAACATACTGTCATAGTCTTTTCCAGGCTTTACTTTATGTAATAGGTTTTATGTCTTTTTTCTTAGAAAAACTTGTTTCACTGTGCAGTAGTTTAAAGAAGCTTAAAATTAAACCTGGCTTTTAAGAATATATTGTAACATCTGGTTTGTGTATAATGCACTTTGCTCTGATGCCACAATACAAAACAACAGACCAAATTTTGTTACTCAGAGGCAGATCCAAACCTTGCACAAGCACGCTTTTCTTGTGATGACTAAGAACAAGACTCAAGTTAAACCAAAGAAAGCCTGCACCAGTTTAACACAGTTTATAGTCATCTTTAACTGAACCCCTGTGAAAACAATACTGAAAATGTAAAAATCTATACCATTTAGGTACCTAATCCTCTAAAGTTAGACACTGGGAAGCCTTCAAACTCCAAGCCTAAAAGGTTATTTATATAATTTATTTCACCTGAGGCAAACTCTCCTGGTAAAGGTCTTCTTTCAAATATCCATGTATCACTAACTCTCAGTTTCAGTGTGCTTAGACATCCTAGAACTATTTGCTGCTTCTATAACTGTGTATATAAACTTGCAATTTTTCAAATAAATCTGTGTCCTGTACTTAAAATATATGGAAAGTCATTACTGAACTAATACATTCACTACACTATCTGTATTGGCAAAGCAATTGCTAGCTAATTTTTAAATTTACAAGTAGAATTTGGGGGTTAAGTCTCTGAGCTACGAAGCAAACTGAGTAACAACAATTTCCTTCATTTAATCTTTCATAGGGAAAAGGTTTTCCTAGATTATCAAAAGGTAAGAATACCCACATGAGTTTGAAGAAAGGGAATATGGTAGCCTAATTAACCCAAATTACAACAGCAAGGNNNNAGGCAGTAAGAAAATATGATCAAGCTGTACATCAGCAATATGATGAAACAAGGAGAAAGTTTAAGGCTTCAACCTGAAGGACAGAAGCTATTAAATCTGTAATTTCCAAACATGAAATTATGGAGCCCAGCGTCACCACTGCTCCTTTTAGCTACATTAAGCTATTTGCCTCACCAATCTCTGAAAGCAAAAAGTCTCATAGTTTCCCCTATTCATAATTAAAAAAAAAAATAATTCCATGTATCTTTTATTGTTAATTTGTATTTCTGTAAGCCAACATGGTAAAGCATTTTGGTGGTTTTTCATAAAAAAAAAAAACCTCTTCACCATCTCTACACAAGTATTGTCCATAAAAACAAGCTCCAGCAATGTCCATTCCTCAACTTAAATAAAGACAGGGCTGAAGGGAACCATCAAAGTTAACTACTCAAACAGCTCTCCATACCTTGATTAACTTGATTTCTGTCCTCCCTAACAGAAATCTTTCCAACTCAATGTCCATAAACAAATTATTCTGGGGCTCCAGTTCCTTTAGAATAAGAACATTTTTTAAAGTCCTAATTCTTATCTAGCTATTCTCCTCCTGCAAATTATAGCCATTACCTGTAGGTTTGTTCTGGTCTTTGAAAATATTTGTTGAAAGTAAAGGTTTTCTTTCAGAGGAAGAGAACCAGCTTTTGGATTTGTCTTCTCTCAGCCAAGTAACTTTAGTTCTCTCACTCTCTTCCTATCAGTCTTATTTTCTGTTCTTCTTGTGATTACTACTACTTCAGGCTAGCTCACTTTAGAACATCACACTTAAAAGATTATTGAAGATGAGTATTCTACATACCATAAGTTTAGTACAAGTGAAAGGAAAGGATTACCACACTTGGCTTATGACTTCTCTTTCACTGTCTTATTCTACTGAGATAAAATTATTGATTGATGTGGGTGATCCACATGAACTCTTAAGTCCTTCCCTGTACAACTGCTGGAAGTGACTCCCAATCTTGAATTGTGTAGTTAGTCATTCCTAATTAGTAATACTACTTTGTGCTGTCCTAATTTCTTAAATTGTTATAGAAAGACCTTGCTGCCATGACTGCGTTCTCTCTTTCCCTTCCTCCCCTAACTCAGCTGTATATTCTTCCACCCCAGCAGCAGAAGTCTCCATCTTATGCAGTCTGGCAAGCTAAAAACCTTGCATATGAGCCCATATATATTAAAATCACCTTCATAGGCAGTAGCATTATATTTTCACTGCACCTCTGCTGACAAAGAAGGGTGTGGAGGATACCACTTCCTCCCTGTTCTACGTATAGAAAAACTCAACCTAAAATTTGAAGAGAGATGGTTTCACAACAAAAGTCA
>VZTU01013493.1:927-20266 GCA_013400835.1 Zapornia atra
AGAAAATAATTTTTTTATTTAGATGGACATTATTTAGTAATGTCTTAAGACATTTAGGGAGAAACTGGAGTAAAAATAAACATCAGCTAACTAGTTCTGGCAAAACTTTAGGAAATATTTCCTATATTTTCTCTACTCTTGTACAACTTTGATTTTAAAAATTCATTTTTGAGCTCCAGAAATCGAAGTGCTCTAGAAGACAACTTTTTCCACACTTTCAGTGTCTGATAGTGCAAGAAGATGCCACACACTCATATCATATTCTTAGAACACTGAATTTGAGTCATGAAGAAGAATCATGCAAAGGCACGTTGTAAGCTAAAGGTTTCTTTATTCTAATAAATTATAGTTCTCATTTGCATTACCTCCCTTTCTTCCTGTCAGTCTAGGTTCTCAAGCTTTCAATTATTTATAATTTAAATGTGATGAGTTTAAACTTATCAGTTCATATAAACCACCAAACCTCTTTGTCACTACCAATTATTAGTGTTTAATACTATACTTAGAACTGTCTCTCTGTTTCCCTCTGCTGTTCTGCTGAGACATTGCTTGCTTTTCCAGTCAATCCCGTGCTGGGGAAGCCCCACTTAACTTACTTTAAAGGCAAATTATATTATTTTCTTGTCTACAAACATCTGCCAGAAGGTCTCCAAACCTATTTACAACATATGCTTTATGACATGTTAAAAATATATATACACATTGGGAAGTAGGCATTTAAAGCCACATATAGTAAGATAAAGGATGACCTTTGTGGGTTGTATAGCCAGCAGTGATGACAGATGTCATGTTCCAGTTGTTGGATGAGTATTTCTTGGACCAAAGGACAAATGAGCTAGGAGGAAAGCAGCAGGAGAAAAGCATTTTTTTAACACCTACTACTTTTCCATAGAGGACATCCAGAGATATTTATAACTGGTGGTTTGCAACCCCCTGAGAAAACAAGACAGGGTGGTATGGGTCCTGTATTTCTATGTAAACAGGCATTTATTTCTACAAGCAACTTCGCTCTATTGCTGTTGCATTTTTCTACAGCAAGTACAATTTTTTTTTAAATTGATTAAATTTATTAACCTCTCTTACCCTAAATTCTGAAGTTTACTGTAGTTCATGTATTTAAAAAGTTCTGTTTCATGGGCAGTATGAAACAATTTAGTCTTTTCAAGTGCAGGTGCAATGTTTTTTCTTGGTTTGTTTAAAAAAAAAAATTGTGATGTTTGCTCAGTTCAAAAACATTGATATTTTATTAAGTAATGGATTTACCTGTGCATGTAGACTGTATGTGCACAAAGAATTAGTAAAGGCTTTTGTTTATGTATGCAGATATATTCAGAGCAGTTTCATATACACATTTTACTTTAGTCTTGTTTATTCTTAAAATTTCTCGGGATTTTTTTATGCCACTGTAGCAATCTTAGCATTGCATTTAGATTTCATCTGGGTTGATCCAGCTCTTCTTCAACTCATGTGAGGAAGCAGGTTTTTTTCATCTCTCCACTTTACCTGGTCTAGATCTTCATTGTTATTTGGTTTGATTGTGCCTTTTGCAGAGAATTTCAGAAACTGATCACTTCAAGGGAGCTTTCGTGTGTGTGATAGGATAAAGATGCTTATATACATACACATATGCGCTGTGTCTGTGTATATACACCTTATCTCTGAAAGAACAGAGAAAAAATGAGCAATGAGCAGCACAAAATGTCTTTAGTCATAGAGAGCAGGTAACCTAACGGGCAATTAATTTTATTTTGTTGTTGCTCATCTTCCCTCCTGGCTGAACAGCAATGTGTTCCAGTAACGTTACTTGAATATTTCATCTATGTAATGTAAATAAATTTCTGAGAAGGCGGCACAGTCCATCTGGCCTGATGCTAGGTTGAGTGAGGGTACCACTGCAGCTCTCTCAGAATTTCCCTGACTGGGTCTCAGTAATACCGGGGTTTGTTACCACGAACTGAAATGTAAGTGCAAGCATCCTGTAAATGGAATTGTTTGAGACTTACTAGGGAAGAGAAAGGTTAGGAAACAGCACCCTGTAGTGATCTTTATCTACACCTCTTCTCACATGATACAGCTCTTTCCTCCTAAAGTGTCTAATAACAAGGTATGATTCCTTATGAATTAAAGATACTTTAGCATGGAGCACTACCTTGTCATAGTAAAGTCACCAATAAGGAAGTTTCTTGTGTGTGTACAGAGCTAAGAATGAGCAAGTCTAAACAGTAATATTTTATTGTTTGTCTTACAACATAACCAAATTTGGATATTTTCTTTCTTGAACAAATGTGTGGCTTACAAACTGTAATACATGTGTTACTTTTTATAATTTTGGTTGAGAGGTTGCAATAGAGCATCTAAAAGCACATGATATTATTAGTATAAAATTCTATCACGGCAGCAGTATCACTTTTGCTAGATGCTGTGCAAATATGTAAACAGGCATGATTCTGATTTCAGTTCTCTACAATTATCTTAAAAAGAAGATAAAATGAGCAAGTGGAGCAGGCAATAGCTAGGAGCAAGTAGAAATTTAAAAAATAAACAAACAAGGTTCTGTCTAATATTTTACCAGAAAAACCAAGGATAAAAGCACAGACTAATCAAGCTTCCTTTAGGGGTTTTTTCCTGCTTCTGACTTTGACTCTAAAGATATCCAACCTTGGTATATATACCCTTGTCATCTCTGCCTTGCTAGCCAACTCCTTTGGCCTTCCCTTGGGGTCTTAATGTTGGTGTTTTTACACTGTAGCTAATGCAAGGAAAAAAAGAAGAGAAATGAAAAAAAAATCTGCTCTTAAAATATCCTTTTGATTCTCCTTTTCTAGGCAGGATTCGGGACTGACAGAGATCAGTGTAGCATCTTGCCTCAGTAGGACATCCCATATTACAATACGCTTTTTTCTAACAGCTGGACACTAGTGTGTTCTGTGATTTCTTGCAAAGATATGACCAACAAAAGAGTGAGAAATACGTGACGTTCAGAAAGCAGAAATAGCATTATGGACATCTACAACATAAGTAGATTATACTGAGTTTGGGCTCTTGTGAGGAACAATAGTTCAGCCCTGTGTGTCAGTGAAAGGAGGGTTACTGTTTCTCAGTACTATCTATTTACCTAGTCTTCATTACATCTTAAGTGGTGACATCTAAAAGGGCATTTTCAATGCAAATATGAAGAAAATTATGGCAATTTCTGTCAACCTTTGAGGACCTGCAGCCATTATGTTTCAGTGCTTTTGTAACTCAGGAAAATGCATGCCCTAGGGTGCCACAGCAACCACAGTGAATGCACCAATGCTCCTTACTCTGCAGTATGTGGAGACACTGGATGTCTCTGCCAAGTATCTCTGGAAATTGTAGTATAAGGAAGTGCCTTAACTGAAGGCTCTGTTGGGGAGTCTTGTTTTTAGGACCTTTTAATGACCTGAAATATCCAAGAATTGCATATTGAATAATGATGGAGGCTGCCAGGTCTGTCTGTCTGCTGTGCAATGAGCCACCATGACTTTTTGCTGTGAAACATATAGTGTGTCCCCAAGAGTGAAAAGAGTCATTACTTAATAGCAAGGGAGACAGCAGAGATCTGAACTGCTCTTTTATAGTCACTGGGACACATCACTACATGAAATCTCCACTGGAATGAATGGCAATTTCATGGCAATTCATGCAAACATTATTCTTATCTTCTGGCAAGGTTATCTAAGGATAAAACTTATAAAACCAAGATATTCAAATGAGCTACTTGCTTTAATTGACTGCAGGTCTGTACAGTGTCTCCCTTGCTTCACTCTATGCATCCATGCATTAAAAAAATATTGAAATGGGCTCTTTGCATTTAGTAGATGAATTAAGAAACAATTGCATTGCACAGTAAAAAGTTAATGGACTACTGACTTGTGATACTGAGTCATTCATTATGTAATAATATACATTAAGAAATGAGCAGATGTAAATGAACTGAATTAACATGCAAAGAGAATTTCCCTTATTACACTATGATTCTGAAGTCCATAGGAATTTTATGTAGAGGTGATTAGCTATTAATCTGTCTGCACGGTGCCAATAAAACTTCTCTGTATAACTGATTTATTTTATGAATCTCTGCAGTAGGGTTTGGACACCGAAAATCACTTCACAAATTTCATACTACCATAGATTTGTAATCAATTTGGCATTGAGATGACTGTGTATAATCGAAGATGCAGGAAAAACATCCAATAATTCAAATTCTTGGTATATTCCTGAAGGAGCAATTTTAAAGATAATGAAAACCAGTTAGGTTCCTTTGAGTGCTAGCCTTTTGTGCTCCACAGCAGCTCTAATCAAAAATTTACTTCTGAAAATATTTATGTTGTGGCATAATCAATCCTGCTGACTATTGCCGTGTCAGACACCAACAATAAAAAACGGGCTGATGCTGTATTGTCAAAGTAGCTGTAATGCTACAAGACTACATGAATACTTGACCTACTGGTTCCTGAAACCAGCACTTTACTAGTACCTGTGGGTAACAATAATCTCTGAACTTACAGGTCTTCAAGGACTTTCTGATCAGCAGAAAATTTTTTCTGAATCTCAGTTAATAGAGCAAATAATATGGGAAAATTTTAATGCAAATGTTAGGTTTAGGAGAACCACTTTCCTGCTGAGTCTGTTAGAACTGTCCAAGAGAATGTTGTCAATGAAAGAAGGAAAAAGAAGTGTGAGAGATGTTTTGGAGGCAGTGTGCAAAAGGCATGCTGCATGTTTGATAAGATTATCTAAGCATCAGGACAAAACCTTCACATGTGCTGTGAAGCATAAATAATGGTTAAAAATATATTTTTTTTAGGACATGAGAAGGTCTGGTGGGTCATAATAACTATACAGAGAAAAACAAGTAAAACTATTAGTGTAAACAGGGTTCTTAGCAAGTTTTACAATAAGCTCAAAAATAAATAATCGTTATTTATGAAAAATTCATGGCTGACAAAAAGAGTCCTGCTAGGATGGACTAAATAAATATTGGTGTCATGTTTAGATGGTTCTTGACAGTTTTTCCCTTTTTTTTTTTCTTACTGGTTCCATTTTCTTATGAAAATGAGAAAAGCTGTTTAATACTTTTCAGCCTATATTATCTGCCAATCTCAGCATTGTTTTATAACCATGAAAATGCTTCTAAGAATACCAGACTTCACCAGATTAAAACTCTTTGTGTTGCATTATTCACGAGCTATTTCAGGAGAAGATGTAATGAACCTGTAGTAGGTGTATATGGGATTATTTTACCTTCCCGTAACAATTTACATGACAGTCTTGGAAGCCTGAAGATGAAATATCAAAGCATCTTTCTTCTGTCAGAGAAGTTTAAATGTGTTACTATGAAAATGAAGAAAGTTAAGGCATTGATTTGCTTCTTTTTTCAGCTCCTCTTGCCACTCCTTCCTCCAGTTTACATTGTTCCATTGGGAAATAAGAAAACAATAATATATTATTATATCAGTAATATATTATTAATATGTAATATGTACTTAATAAAAATAATTTTAAAGAATAAGAACATCAGAAACACCCCACCAACTTATTCACTGCTAGCATGTAATCCTAAAGGGCTCATGTCTTTGCCAGAGAGCTTTTTGCCCAAAGCAACACAATATGCCAGTAAGAGAGTTCATATTACTCATATTTGGGATGTTCTTTTAGGATTTTGGCTTCAGCTGACATCGTGTGTTCTTTGTGGATAGAAAAATGTGTATGTGTCAAGTTTGGCATCTTCTTTTTTGATCTAGGAAAAAAAAATCTTAAAACGAGTGCCTGTATTTCCTGATTCATATTTCCACATTATTACTTAGTGGCACAGATATTCTGACTTAAACCACAGCATAACTTTTAGGAGGAAAACCGATTTGATTTAGAACAGTCAGAGTATGTATAAGAAATGCCTGCTCTTTCATATTACATGATATTGACTATTTAACCAAAACTGCTCTGCTGTAGGCAATAATCAGTGTTAACCTCTGGCAGTATATCCATTCAGTGAGACTACTGGTTCTCTGTTTAGAGAGGTCTTTATTCTCCCTTCATTTCAAGCAAATCTTTTGATCTCCTAATGCTCAAATGGCCTGAAGGCAACTTAAAGGACTTGGTCAGACTTTCTTGGCAGTGATTATCTCCTACCAGATTCTTGTCCTTGCTTCCACACCCCTGTGCTGAAAGGCTAAAAAGTGTTAGCATATAAATGAGATGTAATTTTCTAAGCAATAATGCTATTTGAGAAGAACCAACCCTCAGAAATGTTCTCACAGCATCATAAAGATCCCTTTGAAATTTTCTGGTCACTGTAACAAGAAGCAGAAGACATGGTATAAATATATGGCAAGTTGTATGGAATACTGAAGATACCCAGGACCAGAAAATCTTTGTACTTGCTTTCTGTGTGTCTGACAGAGGAATGCAGCAATGACTGACATTTTTTTGAGATCTCACCCTGTTTAATTTGCACTCAGGCTGCCTGGACTAGTCAATTGTCTTGAGACTAGCTAGGACAAGTAGTTAATTAGAGCATATCTGTCTTTGGGAAAAAGGAAACCAGAAGTGCTTAATGAAACCAGCTCCTTGGTCCTTAAGCAGTAAAAAAGTTACATTATAGTGATTAAGACTGAAAAATGAGGAGTGTGAAAAGATGCTTAGGAGCTGTGAAAACATGAGTTTCAAATAGCGATTGGGGTATGTCTGGTGCTATATTTAAGGAGGCCACCTGTAGAAATGGCAAGATACACTGTGTGCATTATGGAACATTAGTAGTAATTTTTTAGGATTCATGGAAAAGATGACCAGGATGCTTCCTTGGCTCCAAGGTCAAGCTTGAAGTTTTGGCAGGTTGTTGTACTCAGCAGCATTTTCCACTATTCAGGTACTCCCACACATAACTACAATGACACTGCAGTTTATAATCTCACATGATCATCTGTTGCGGTTTTGTGTAGCTGTGCTGCTGAGACGGTTTTTGTAAACAGCAGTTACAGTTTTCTGCCAGCCTCAAACTGTAAACACCAGCCAATTCAAGGCCAAAGTTGCCTCTGACCCAGGGCTGAGCCAATTGGAGCTGGTCACAGTGCCTCTGTGAATCACATATAGGAGAAAAAAAAAACTTGCTGGCAGCTGCATTTTGCCACCGGAGAAGGGAGTGAGGAGATGTAATGAGCTGTGCAGACACCAAGACTGGGGAGGGTGGGGGAGGAGGCGCCCCAGGTGCCGGAGAGAAAAATGCCCCTGCAGCCCGTGGAGAAACCCATGGTAGAGCAGGTATCTCCCCACTGCAGCCCATGGAAAAGGCNCGCCATAGCAGTGATCCATGGCGGAACAGCTGATGAAGAGAGAAAGCCCTGTGGGAAGACTCACATTGGAGAAGTTCATGGGGGACTGTCTCCTGTGGGTGGGACCCTATGGTGCAGCAGGGGGAGGGGGTGGAATGAATGAATGCCCCCCCACCCTGGCCGAGAAGGAAACCAACTTGCAAGGAATTAGCCAAAGCCCCCGTTGTCCCAGTCCCTGCCCGCCCCCCTCCCCGTGCCATGATGGGGGAGGAAGAAGGGAGTGAAATCATGACTAGAGTGAAGTCTGCTAAGAAGGGCCAGCTGGATGGAGTAGTAACTGGACAGATCTGCTTCACAAGGTGATTCTCCCAGTCAGTTTTCTGGGAGAGCGGTGTCTACACATTGGTAGAGAGCAGGGTTATCTTGTCTGCCAGTAAAGGTCTACTGTGTTTTTTAACTCTCATGACTTATATACATAGAATAGGTTGTGGGGTTTTCTTTAATTAATATTTTAAATTATGTGAGTGCAGAAACTAGCACTGAAATGCATTCATTACTATTGAAGTGATTTTAAATAATATGGCTCTTTTTGTCAGCTGTGCCATGATTCGCGTGGTGAGTGAAGAGTTGTGAGCAGGGTCAGAAAGCTCATGTAAAGAGCATGTAGAAGTCAGTTCCTCAGCAGGAATCTGGCCAAATAATCATTCAGAGCTCTGACTGCAGTGCCCAGTTTAAAGAGCTATTTCAAAATTTGTTTTCTGTAAGTATTTTTTCAGAAGCAAATAATCGTGTATTTTATTGAATGTGATAATTTTCCACATTTTTCAAGTTGACGGTTAGCATGTATTATTTCCTGCTTTCACTTTTTACTGTCCTAAGTGACTTTTACAAAAAGTAGCAAAGAATTTGTTGAAACAGTTTATACGTTGAATGTTTTACAGGTAAGTTTCAGAAACTCCTGCAGGTCTTCTCTGTGTTACAGAAGGACTTCCTGAATGGGCTTTGTAAAGATCTCCAGGAGTACCCACAAGTTACAGGTGCTTGAACGTTTTTCAGTATAGTTTAATACTTGACTAGCAAGGGGAAGAATTCCTCCGTATGGAATGGTGTAGATGATCATTGTTAGTGAAATTTACTTTACTACTTATAGTTTCATATATATATATCTAGTGTAGCTATAGATACTAATAATGTGACAGTTTTTGCTGTTTATGGGCTGAAAGTGAGTCAAAATTGAGACTATATGGCTTGATTTGTAGACTTTTTCAGTCCAACTTGGGTGTTCAGGAATCATAAGTCAATTTGTGATGTGGAATTAATTAAATGACAGAAGAGTACATATGATTTCGCTCCTATGTCAGTGATATGTCATAACAGTGAGATTCCATGAAAGGGCCAGGAAATATAAATAATTTTGTATTCCACACAGAATCAGTAGATACCTGGCTATTTGCTAAGCAAACCAGGCAGATACAACGAATGCATGCTTTATATACTTGCTAAAGGATTTAACACAATTATTAGTTTACTTTCTAAATAATTGAGTATTTTAGCTGTGGTGCATAGTATTCAGCCCAAAGGATGCTCACAAACATTGGTATCAGAGTTGAATATTACTTTCAAGAGAACAACAGATTTCCAAGTTCATTCTGTAAAGAGATGAGTCCATTATAAAACCAGTAATCTATTATAAGGGAGGTGAACAATGAAGTCTTCTAGAAAAAAGAATAGATATTTTAATTTTTATTAGTTGAGTATCTAAAAATTGATCTTGTGATCATGTGAGAGTAAAAGTGTTAATTTTATTTGTTGGTAATTCAGTTCTGTAAAGCTGTGGATCTTGAATATTTCAAATCACAGAATCATAGGGGTCGGAAGGGACCTCAAGAGATTATTGAGTCCAACCCCCCTGCAAAGCAGGCTCCCTAGCTCATATTGCACAGATAGGCATCCAGATGGGTCTTGAGTATCTCCAGAGAAGGAGACTCCACAACCTCCCTGGGCAGCCTGTCCCAGTGCTCTGTCACCCTCACTGTGTAAAAGTTCTTCCGCATGTTGATGCGGAACATCCTATGCTGTAACTTGCAGCCGTTGCCCCTTGTCCTGTCTCCACAGACCACTAAAAAGGGGTTATTTTTCCCAATACACCACTATAGAAGTTATGAGGAAGAAAATTAACTTTATCCCAGCCAAAGCCAAAACGATAAAAATGAGAGTATTTCCAAAAATGTATTAAGCTATGATTTTATTGTCATTTGTTAGAAATTATTATACGCAGAGAGTAGCAGATCTGCAGTCATACCAAACACAAAGAGTTAAAAATGCTGACTCCCAAGCTGCTATTTACGTATTGACTAATATCACTGTGATGCTGTATGCAGATTCTAACCAAAATCTTGAAGAATGATGTCTAGAGGGAGTAACTTTCTGCATAAATGGGAACCAGTGGCAAAGTTTGCAATTAACCTTAGCTTCTTGGCAGATAATGAAGTTTCATACATTTTTTATTAGGCATTATTAATCCAAACATTAATGTCTATCAGAAATCACTTCTGCTATTAATTTTCATTTTCTTCTAATTTAAATTGTTGTCATCCCATGGAACAGCACAATTTCATGCAATTTTGATGATGAATGACATACCAGAGAGCTGCTTGAAATCAATTCTGGCCTGGGTCTGAAAACTCCTTGGGATGTTTAATAATTTATATATCTAGAGAAATTGTGATCCTCTAACAAATCATTTATAAATGGAAAAAGAAGGCTGAACCGATCATAAATATTAACAGCAACAACCCTTCCAACCCATTGTATTTTTTTCTGTAGACACATGGCATTCAGCTTGGATGGATCAGAATAAGACTTGATTTTCCATTAAGAAGTGGCCCCTTCTCATTGCTTTAATGTCAAAATGGAAAGTGACCTGGGGAAATCTAAGTACCTAAACAGTTTTGTTGGGATAAAACAGTGAGACAGAGATCATAGATAGTGTCCAACTTCCTACAGAACTCATCATTTCATACAAGATGATCTAGAACAAGGAATTTTGCCTAATGATCATTGTAAGAGCCAATAATGGCAATTGTAAATTAGCACATTTGCCTTTTCATTATTACATGTCACCAAGGTAATATTTTTAGATTTCTGGAACATTCTGACTTTATTTAAAACTAAAATAAACACTGTATAGAAAAGCACAATGTAGAAGGTGGTAAATCAAGAATGGAAAAAAAAGCAACCAACAAACAAATTCACAATTTTCTGTTTTCTGTTTGCAAATTTTGGCATGTGCCCTTTCCAGAAATTGCTGGAATTTGAATGCAGGAAAAATACACACACATTGGGCAGAGATATTGCAGAGTTGATGCAAACTCTAGTATTTGAGCTGTATTTCTTAGTAATCCAGTGCACAGCCAGCTCTGGGATACGAGGACAAACATACCTGTAACCAATTGTGAAAATTGTTATTCAGGATTCCCAAGTAGATGTCATTGCTGTTTGAGCACTGTGGTAACAACATGTTTTATGAAGATAAACAGTTTGGTTGATTAAATTGAATGCTTTTCTGAGACCATTTCCATCAAGTGCTTAGAAGGTGTTTATACCTACCTGTGTGTGTTCAATCAGTTTAGTTGACAATGAAAAGCTTCCCTTAAGGATGTAGGAAGTGCATTGCTTGTGATGCACACCAGGTGTTCTCAGCCATATGCATTCAAGTAAGTGAAATGGCACAGTGTGTATGTTTTCTGAGTGGGACCAAGTGGTGCAACTGTATTGACTGCAATTTTCGCTCTACATTCTAGCTAAGAGGGTTCCAAAGAAATACTATATTTAATTGCAAAAGTTATTTGCTTGTTTACAGAAAATATCATACTACCTGCATCATGCTATTGTTAAGGCATTTTCTTTTTTCTCCAAAAACTTTTCTTTATTCTCCAACTACTCTGAAATATCAGCTTACAAACAAAGACACTGTCAACTTTTTGGTCACGGAACTTAATTGAAGGAATGATGTCCATTTTTCCCCTGTACCTATAACTCTAGGGGCATACATGTATGTATAAACAGCTTATCAAGGAAGATAAATCAACTTTAGAAATTATTTTAATAATTAACAAGGACAGGCCTATTTATTGTTGTTCTATCTGAAATCTGTGAGGCTATGTGTATTCTTAAAATATCTCAGTATTTGCATGTCATTCTATTGTGGTGGGAGAATTTTGTTTCTGAGAAAAAGCAGGGTTTCTGCTGTGTGAGGAGCTCAGTAAGAGCAGTGAGCAGGGACTGCCAGGAGATGCTTTTGATCAGCTGCTTTATCTTTGTGGTAGGCAGCGATTCCCCATCAGGAGTTTTGTTCCTGACTCTGAACCTGGCCTATATCTAGCATGCCAGACCTATTCAAAAGTTTTTTCTAGAGCTCTGACCAGGTCTCCCAGGTATGGTACGACTTCTGCTCATGACAGAGGCATCAGTATCTCAAGTCAGTACCATGGCACTGCAAGCTTACACGTGGCAATGGGATAGCCTTCAGATAGCAATTATTTCATTTGACCTAGATACTTCAGATCTGGGTCAAATTTTAATTAGTGTGAATTAGTCACTGATTCTACAAAACACTTGCATTATGGCTGTGTACAGCCTTATGTGTGCTAGTAATCCCTCTGAAACCAATGATAATACTCAATGGTCTCAAGAATGTAACTGTATGATGAAAGTGTTAGTTGTGCAGGCAGTTTGCACTTATTAGTGCTATCAGCATCCCTTTTCCAATCCAAACCGTTAACCTCAGAGGGGTAAATTCTGAATGAGGTCACTGGGTCAAAATGGAGGTTGTAGCAGGAGGTTTCATCTTGCACGTTTATGCACTGCTGGTCAGTGAAGATGTTCTGTTGTGGAAGTGATGTGTTAGAAGCTGCCATATCTCCCCTAGGCAGGTAGCAAGGCACCTATATCTTGCTGAAATCAGCTCAAGACCTGAGACCAAATCTTCAAAGAACTCCTAGAAAAACCTTTCCTTTGAATCCCTGTCATTCATATCCTTTATGTCCTCAGAGCAGAAGCTTGTTGTATTATATGTTGCTTTAAAGACAGGAATAGAGCTTACTGAAAGGTGTAGAAGTCTGGTAAATGATACTAGGAAAAGAAAAATATTAAATGAACAAATATGTCAGGATTTAAAATTTGTTGATTAAAAGTAGATGGAATACTTCAGTATAAAAATAATTCTGAGAGACAGTATGTAGAAATCTATAATTATGGATGTTGTATTTTGTTGAAGTAAGAATTAATAAATCATACAAGACACCACAGAAGCCAACAAGAAGTTAGCAGCTGTAAAAAAAAGTTAAAACTTAATAATTTAAAGAGTCAAATGATGTAAGAGAATTGAAAATGTTTTTAAAAAACCTGATGCATACCATTAATTTTTCTAATTTTCCTGTAAAATAACTCTAGTAATTTATTTTAACTGCTGGGCTGGCTGGTTTTTTTTTTTATGTGAGAGTACCCAGCAAGATAGAGCTCGCACTTCCTTGCAGAATGGTTTTGGGGTCCTGATTAGCAACTTTTAACCCTACCTCAATATTTCCTATCATAATATGTAAATACCAGTCTATCTTTACATTTAAATAGGATCTTGGTGTAAAGCTGTGTTCCTCCCTAAACCAGGAAGAGAGGCACTGTGGTTAAGTTTCTGCAGTTTTACTGGAAACAGCAAGCAACTGTGGAAATTATAGGTAACTTGGAGAGATCTAGTTGACACACATCTCCATTTCAGATATGTGCTGGGAAAATGAATTGTTCAATTTCAAGCAAAGAAGAAATTTGCTTCTAGATTTGTAATAACTGTCCATAAATCACATAGTTGCAGACCAGCGTTAAATGAAGTCACAGTAACGTAGAGTTAAACCACTTATCCCTGAATGGTTGTGAAATGAAATTCAATCCTGTGTCTAGGGAATACTATGTCTGCTCTTACAACTGTTGTTGTCTAGGCAAGTTGTTTTGTCTGCAAACACATTGCTTATCATGCTTGTTTTTGTGGCAATGAGGTTTCCTATTCATATGACTTGGATTTCTTCAAGTTGATAAGAGAGGATTATTTTTGTTTTTTAAAACTTATTGTTTTCCTCAAATACTTGTGGGTCCCATCCCAGAGCGACCATCAGAAAGAGCTGAAAACTTTGTTCACAATACAATTTTGATACAGTGCAAGAATGATAGTTAAAGGCACCTCATTGGTTTTAGTGGCTTTGAGACTTTTTGTTCCAAAAGAGCAGAAGGAGCAAGTGCATCTTGTTCCCCTTTCTGTCACACGTGTGCTGACTTCAGAACAAAGAAAATGAAGGAGAAATAGGAGGAAATCTTGCGAAGTTTGCAGATAGTATTCAGTTCATGTAACATTACTTGACTTCACACTAATCAATCTGCTCTTATTGAAAATCAACAATAAAATGTTGATGATCTTTGCTTCATCCAAGACCAGCAGTTGTATCTTTCTTCAGCTAACTGAAGCTATTTACTCTGTGCAAAGAACAGTTATATCACTCTTTTACTTAGAAATATTTGACAGATACAGTTCTAACTATCAAGCAGTCCAACTCATGAATAATATTAATCTGAAAGGTGATCATAATGAAAACTTCCAAAATTGCCAGGGTTATGTGATACAAGGGAGAGTGGAGTAGTTCTTGGTTTGTCTATTTATGTATTTATTCTTTATTTCTGCTGTTATTACAATCCTCTGTCAGCAGTGAACAAATTCTTCAAAAACTAAAGATGTGCACTGCTTTGCTTTGAGATTTAATTTTGTTTCAGCTGGCATGAAGCCCAGAGCCTCTTCCTTATGTTTTGAAATATTGTGAAGTGCAGGGAATACGAGGATATTCAGATATATATGGGTTTGCTCTTTTTCATTCAAATGACTAAATAGAACTTCCTAAGCAGTATCTAACCAACATATCAATTTTGGTATTTGATGAAAGTGAGAAAAACATGATGTAATTATGTATTATAATTTTAAAAAAACCCTAATTCTGGACTGTTAATTGTACAGCTTAGCGGAAGAAAACCTTGGGGTTCAGGATTTCAGTGCTTTATCATGACAAATAGGAGATTTGGAATTTGAAAATAACAATGCATTTCCTGCCCCAGGAAACATAGGATGAAAGTATATAGTGTGATAAGTAGATGCAACAAGGAAGTGGAACAGAGTAGTGGAGCAATGCTTCTCTACTTTACCCTAAACAGCTGTAGTAGTGCAGGAGCAGTGGTAACTACGTTAAACACGCCAAGGCACTGGTGTATTGTTTCTGTGCATTCACAGAGGTCCGATGAGTTGCGTACAGTGGATGGGTAGTAGGTGCACTGCATGCATTGCATTTGTATAACTGTACCTGATGCCTGCGGGAGGGAGTCTTGCGTGCATGACAATGCCATTTAATACATACTGAGCAAATCTCCATCTGCCTGCAGACTTTCTATACTGGATGTACCACCCAGTTTGGCCCAGGCAAAAGTCTGGCTCTGAGGCCTGTCCTGAAGATGGGAATTCTCAGACTTGATAGGCATCAGCAGAAAGGTGACATCAAAACATTAATTTGAAGAGGAATAGTCATTTTGCTGCTCCTGTAGTGAATTCATCCCTTATTTAGAGGATGTTAGAAAGTGAGAGAGTTTGAATGAAAATTGGACTGATAGATGATGACAGCTGGCTTGAATAGAGATGGAAATCACTGAAGAGTACATATTCAGTCCACAGGCTATACTGTACTTTAAGCTACAAAACACATGCAATACAGAACTTTTCTTTGGATCAGGAGTTTATGTGATAGACTGAGAAAGAGAGCAGTCGTTCGGTGGCATGGTGGCACAGCCAAGAAGATTAATTTACTTGCACAGAAGTGAATGCACTGAAAATGGTTAAAGTGACATTTGTGAAGATCAGAGACTAAGATGTTGCAGAGGTCCAGATGAAAAAAAGTGATTTGAGTTTCAGTTTAGGAGATGCAAATGGAGAGGAAAGGCTGACCTTGGAAATGTTATGCAGAAGGAAACAATTAGATTTGTGCTGGATAAATAACATCAGAGATTGCTAAGGTGAAGCTGACGCCCCTTCTACAATCTCAAGGACTGGAACATGACAACAGGACCAGGATTTGCCAAGTCATTGCTGCAGCTTCAAACTATAGGAACATTTTGCCAAGCTCACGTTTAAGCAGGTTGGAATAATTTTTTAGATAAATGCATTAAGCCCCTGATTAAAAAAATGTTTTGACAGTAGAATCTAAAAATATTAGGCCTTGGCATGTTATAACAGTACTTCCTAAAAGTCGAAGTGGGAGAAGGGAAACATCAAATCTGGGGCACTTTCCTACAAGGTATATTCTTTCCACCTCTATTGCTGTGAGTAATCAGAATGCTTATTAGTGTGTCTCATAAAGGCATAAACTGTGCTTAATTAGTAATTTAAAATATGCAAATTACATTTTAAAAAAAGAATTATAGGTGAACATTGCCTGTTGATTTTAGGGGGACACTTGTGCTTTTTTTTTATAATTTTCATGAGATAAACCAGTTATCAAGAGTGTACATTTGCTCTGACAGGCTGTGCATTCTATGGCACTGATATAATTAGTTAAAAAATACTATTTCAGGGAGAGCATGAGCTAAGTTTTAAAATAGATTTGGTTTTTTATTGTAAAATAAAAATGCTTTATTCATGTCCAAGCCTTTTACGTGCAAACATTTCCTTTCCTTACTCAGCACACTTTTCTACATTCTCCCATGCTTTGCACTTGCTCTTTTAATTTATATTCTCTTAGTACCCAGCACTGAGGCAGTGTTTTATGTGATTTTTTGAAGAAGAGAAGTTAGAGGCATATTAACTCTGAATCTGAAGTTCAGTTTGACCACCTTGACCCTGTGGCTGTCAAGATACTCCATTCCATTTGAGTATTGGAAGAGTTCATAGATTAGAATATTTGGAAACTAAGAGTTACATGTGATCTAAAATCTGAAATGCAAAATGCGAGTGAAGCCTTCTTGTGCTTGACTGAATAAGACAGAGACACAGTTCAGACCCTAAGGTATTTTCTGCTGACATGAATAAAGTGACATAAACAGGCAGAGTAAAAATTATGTACAGAATTTGGAAGAAATATCATTATTTGTTCTTCTCTGCTTCCCAGATCATTAAGGCAGCAAAATATTTTTTTCTGGATGTTACAGATAAATTGTCAAAATTAATCCAGGGCTTTCCTGCTTTTATGAAATGCATTAATATTTACAGATGAAAATAGGATTGTTTCCTTTAAGTTTGTGTGCTTAAACTCTATGACTTCTTACATTATCTAATCGCTTCCCATGAAGGATTTCCCTAAAGGTTTTCAGATAGCTAAATACAGTGGACAATGTTAACAGCATTTTGCTTGTGTGCTGTCATGATTTGGAAGAACTCCAGCATGTCAGTCAGGAAGAACTTCCTTCATAAATACACTGTAGCTTTTACAAAGTGCATCCTATTTTTTTCACTGTGCTTGGCAGATGGATCCCACAGAACTCATTGGAATTGTTTCCTCTACCATTGCTATTAATTTTTATAATGGCCTGATACTATACTCATAGTAAGTACAGATTGGAATAGTGCTACTTAATCTATAGAGCTTTCCTAATTATGCCTTGCTGTATTATGGCTCTTGTATTTTATCTTTTCTTTGGTTCTTAAGCATCTGAAATACAGACAAAAAAAATATTAAATACATCAATATTGTATTTTATTGGTTTTTGCAGTAGTTTTGGACACAATGACAAAGTTTTCATTCAGAGAGTTAACCACAAACCTTGCTGAAGACTTGCAGCAAGTAAATGCTGAGAAATACAATTCTGGCATTAGTACTTTGTGCTTTAGTCACTCTGGGCCAACGGACAAAGGACGTGTTTCACTTTTCTCATCCAGTTCCAATAACAAACTGTGATAATTTCAGTAAGAGTAAACTTTTCTTCTTATGTGTGTGCAGGTGCTATATGGCATCAAGAGTCCTTTAATCTGGAAATGAGTACTGCATAACCAAGATGCTACTATAAGTTAATGTATTGCTATATGCTGTCAGAGGACACGCTGTATTCAAGTGCGAACTTGCTAGGATTTCTAGTCCTCTGTTCCTCATTTGCAATCTTGTCAGGACAAGAATTGTGAGCTTGAGCTCCCAAGCATTGCAGATGATGTGAGGTATTTTGTAATGCAAGATTGTTAAATTGTGCATTGTTAACTCAGTTGCAAAAGATGTGTATTGGAGACCACAAAGAGTAGGCAGAGATGCAGAAAGAGCTCATAGAGCACTAGAAATGGAAGATTCATGTAGGAAAGAAGTGCAGAGGCTGAGTACTCTAACAAAGGGATGTTTTGTGACTTGGAAATCCTGAGAAACTGCTTTTGACTCCTTGTGAGAGGACAGTGGAGGAAAAACACAAGAGTAGTGATAGAGAAAGCAAATTCTCACCTCTGTATGGGCTAGCATGAGCATTACACTAATTTAGTGCCTGAGAAGTGGGTAAAATGTGATCTGGCATAGATGTAACAGCACAGAACTATGCCAATCACCAGCTGAAAGTACACCTTCTTCTGCAAACTGGAACTGACCTTGCTTTTCTGTGTAATCAGGGGCAAGTTGTAGCTCCTAGAGCTACACAGATAGGCTATGAAGTGGTGTGAATCTAGGAATTAAGTACAATCAAGAAGAATTATAACCTGTAAGTGTAAAGACATTTCTTCTCTTAGATTTTAAGTCACAATATTTTAATGAATATTTAAAGAGATACTGGATCAGAAGACACACCTGCAACTTGAAGAACATTGTATTTACCTTAGTAGCTCAATATTGCCTTGCTGTCATGGCATTTGAACTAAACACTCTTGCCCAAATTCTCAGTTGTTCTGTAGTTAGCAGACACTGACAATAGACACTGATTTTCCAACTGTCTCTCCAGGCAATGAAATGTCAGCAATGTGGAGGAGAGGACTGAAGGGAAGATGGGCTTATGTTCCAACTCTATCCCTGAAGCAGACGTATGCACAGCCATACATATGTCTGTGGAGTCAGACTTAAGCACAATGTCAAAAGATGTGTCAACACAGCCTGTAATAAGCTGAATAGGAATTGGCTAGATGTGTTTCTAAGATGCTGGAAATTTAAAGGAAGAATGAAGCCTCTTAGATATCTGTCATGTGAAGGGTTTTCACATTTCAATAAGTTCTACGGTTCCCTAAGTTTGTATCCTTTAAATCTTTTACTAATGTGGCTATTTGCAGATACTGTCTTTCAAATACCTATTTCCTTCCTTTCAAAGAGTACCTTAAACATCAGCAAAATTTCTATGAAGTCAACCTGCATAGTGACGATTTCTTCACCTCACAAATCATTAACTGTAGAGAGAAAATCTTAAGGCAGGGGTATAATAGGGGAATAAACCAACACAGATTTAGTTATGATGATATTTTTCAGATGGTAAAATAATTTTTTAAAATGGAAAAAATGAAATAATTTTTTCATTAAATAACTCTTTGCCCTACTTTCCATATGGTCTTGCAGGTCTTTTTAAATTACACAATTGTGTTGAGTAAACAAAATTATTCTGTCACATGGGTCATATATCACATTTATTGTGATAGAAGACTTGGTGACTGCCTCCAATGAGTATTTCTAGGCATATAAAAATTTAATTTAGCAGGAGACCTGAGCAAAATTAAATAAAACCAAGTAACATTTTCTCTAATGGAACAGCTGTTAAATACTGTAGACAGTTCTTGATATATTCAGGAATCTTTCTCTGAGCAGAAGCAGGCTGTCCTCAAACAACAGTATTATGTATGTTGTTTCTCTAGGTCTGATTTGAAGAGACATATATACTATCTTTTATTAAGTTGGCTTGGATGGCTTGTTAGAACAGCGAGGATTTTGGTCACACAAGCCTTTTTGCAGATCGGCAGAGGCTATGCCCAAAGGTATTTTTTGCCTGTTCTGGTTTTGGTTGTTGTGTTTTGGGTT
>VZTU01013495.1:5546-64697 GCA_013400835.1 Zapornia atra
TTACTAATAAATTATTTTCAATTGGAATATGTGGCCTCTGAGCCTACAGCTGGTTCCTAGTTTGGGTCACTGGCGGACATGACCCTTCTCAGCTCTCCCTATGAACTAAGCAGGCTGGTACTAATACCAAAACAAACAGGGCACAAAAGACGTGGGTTCAAGGACAGAAAACTTGGCTTTTGGGGATACTAATTTCTTAGGAAAGCACAGATATAATCAGTGAGAGGAAGTGTATGTAGTTAGTGGGGAAGGTGAGGTGAGATGAGATGGAAAGTGAGCATTGGAAAAGAAAATGTTGAAGATGTACTACATGTGCTGTGTTGCAGGGTAACCAGTTTTAGGAAAGCCCCCTTACGTGACAGGGAACTATTTTTGCTGAAAAGTATTAAACAATGAGGAAGACATACCTGACTGCACTGCTGGATGCAAATAGAGTGTTGTTTTGTTCCTCTTTTAGAGAATAGGTCAAGTCACTTCAGTAGATAATTTTTTTTCTCCAGCTTTTGCGTTGGTTTTAAAAGCTTTTCTTCTAATTCATGGTACCATCTTTGTTTAAATTGAGATGACAGCAGGTGTACCTGTTGGTTCCAGACAAGGCATAGAAGAGGTGGAGGCAGAACGCCACCCAGTTATTTTGTTTGTGAAAGTGTGGCAGGAATTCAAATCTTGGAAGTCATGGTCAGAGATAGAAAGGTAGACTTGGCTCTGACAACAGCAGTATTGATCTCAACACCAGGTATAACTGCAGTAGAAGACAATTCTCTAATCAATTTCTAGGTGAAGGCTGTGAAGATTAAAGACAATCACAGTTTAGTGTCAATATATTGCTAGTTATTCCGTGACTGTTAGAGCACTTCTTAGGATCCCAACTTAAACTGACAATTGCTGTTAAGACTCGAGTTAGATTCATTCCTTAAAATAAGGTCAAGAGAGCACTGGCAAAAACAGTGGACATTCTTCACCTAGCACAAACTACTTTCAGGCAGCTGTTCTCTTGACCAAAAGCAGTTTCTTTGTTAACTAACTCACTGGGTTTATCTTCCACACAACTTTATATTTGTATGCGATTTATTTTAGAACTATTCTCCTAGTTTTATCACTAGTAAAGGCACCATTGACCAAGAAGCACAGCGGGAGAGAGGGTACACAGTCACCAGCTGTTTCATAGTGATTTCTTTTCAACCTAAGCTGTTCAGTTCCTTTGCAGCCACCCACTTTTGACCAAGTGGATGTGCACAATGTACACAGCCTATGGCACGCTAAGCCCCCACTGACCCCACCTGCTATGGTGGGGCAACAGGGCTTGTGCCCGTGACGACTGTAATTCAAACGTGTTTTAATGTGAGCCAGAGCTCGAGTGAGGAAAAACCAACCAACAGAAATGCCAAAATCCTTTCTGTGATTGGGGACGTTTTCAGAAGGGACCACATGGTGCTTCTGTCACACCACTCAGTCACAAAGGAAAGAGTTTGAACCTCTGTGGCTGGCGTTTCC
This sequence comes from Zapornia atra, assembly GCA_013400835.1. Classification (NCBI taxonomy): domain Eukaryota; kingdom Metazoa; phylum Chordata; class Aves; order Gruiformes; family Rallidae; genus Zapornia; species Zapornia atra. The sequence goes on from VZTU01013495.1 coordinate 7,041, forward strand.
TGGTGCAGCGTCTGCAGGCATGGTACATGGGGCTAAGTTAGTACCTGGGATGACATGCCACAGGAGAGCCAGTGCCAAGTATTCCTGCTGGTTCATTTTTTTAAAATATCAAAGTATGGCCTAAGCCTACTCACAACATTTCTGAAGGTTTTGTTAGATACAGCAGATACACTACTTTGGCTATTTTGGGACAATCTGAGAGCAGAACAGAAACCTACTGTTCCGACTCTGTGGGGAGAACTGGAACAAAGCACAGCTCCACTGACAAGATGTGAGGGATAAGGGCAGTTCTGCCTCTTGTAAGTGACCAACTCAGGCCACGCCTATGGGAATCAGACCCAGAAGTGCTGCAGTTGGTGACAGAGCTGTGGGTGTCATGTGGCCCACTGCCACCAGCTCTTTTCTCAGATTAACAGCACAAATTGTCTCTTGCTTTTTTTGGGTTGCATTTATAAATGCCACCAAAAAAGACAGACAAAAAAATCCTTATTGATGTAATGAGACATCCAGTCTCAGCACAATTATAACATCAGTAAAGGCCACTTAGAATCCAAGGTTTCCCTTACCTTTCACTCTTAATGCTGTGATAAATTAGCATATCATTTAAACCTCTTCTGAGAAAAACTGTATGTCAGTGAAACAACGCAGTAAGAGAAGAAGAAACTGTGGTACTCACTTGTCAGGAGATGCTTCAACTCAGAGCTGGGTGGAAGGTTAATGTTGCTTTGCCTGATCAATCACAATTACTCTCCTGCACAAATCAATTTCTCCGCCCTCCCCCAACTTTTTCTCCTCCAAAATAAGTGAAGATTTCCTAAATTTTAAAATTTGCACTTTAAAAGTATGCACTGGATGTGGTGGAAGGTGTATACAAGTGGTAGAATTAAAGCAGCTGATTTGCATATTGATGGTGCTACACCATGTCACATATAAGCTAACAGCAAAGCTGGGCCTGCGAGCCCAAGACTCCTCTTTCTGTGTTACTGTTTGCTCTTACCCCTCACCACATCCAGCAAAGTAGGAAGCACATTAATATTCATGGATGAAAAGAGCACCCATGTAAAACTTGCAAGCCACGTGGAATTCTGCTTTCCCCAGGGAAATTATGGAGGATTAGCATCCACTTTATTCCTTAGAGAAATACTCCAAGATTAATTTAGTGATAGGAAATAGCTAGGGTTTGTTGGGTTGTTTTTTTTTTTCACTTGTTAGCATGTTGACCTCTCTTCAAATTGCTGATGTATGCAGTGTTTATATTGAGAAGTGCTGGGAAAATATGAGAAGAGGCCTGAGAATCAGCAGATGACTCAGCTTACACTCAAAATTTGACTCATCTAGAAAAGTCTTCAAGCAAGAGAGCACTTTCAACATCCCCTTTGGCTATCTTTTTTTATACAGTAATTTTGTAGCATGACCAAACTGTTAAATTTGCTGAGTTTAAATTATTTAGGCCTATGTTTATATATGTTCTTCTGTGAAACTTGTTTAATAATAATATAACGTTATTTTATACCAACATCTATGGCTGTTGTGTAATGAAATAGTTCAGCTTGTGGAAAGCATTCAGAAATTACATTTTGTTCTCATTAAACTTTCCTAGCTGCTCAGGGAGCAATGTATTTATAGCCTGGAAATGCTGTTCCTTATTGCCTTTATATTTTAGAGTAGAAAACCAGCTTAGACTTTAAAAATGTTGATATATTGTGATCATTGTTATCTGATACATAAATATTTTTCAATCTTTTAAGACATTGGTTGTCAGACTTTGTTCTTCAGTCCTGAGAGAAAAGTCTACTTATATTTGGGTTTTTCCCCCCATAAGTTCAATAAATGGCTAGTCTTCAGTACAAAATTCACTTTGAAGGCACGTTCTGTTAACAGCAATATACCATCAATACCATTAATCCAGAGGTTAACTGATTAGTAAACTTCTGTAGTAGAAACTTTAGCCTTTGATAGTGTCATGGAAATGTCATTTCAAACTCGGACATCAAGAAAAAGCTTTCTAACCTACAGTCACAGTACTTGGGCTCACCAAGGACAAGAACAGCATCCCATAACAATGACTGCAATGCTATTTAAAACCATATAGGGAATTACTGCAGAATTCCTCACCTTACCACTACCCTCAAAACTTACTAACCACTGAAATGCTTTAAAATATATCTTTCAGTAGTTGAAATAACTTCCAGAAGCTTGGACTTGGATACAACAGTTAAAAAATTACTAAAACAAAAATGCCTGACATTTGTGACTGTTTTGATCATGTAGTTTGTTTGCATGGCTTCACAGTTTTAGCACAAAGCAGTCAACCGCTTCTCCAAATGCTGTTGCTGATCAACAGCCACATCCACAGGAGTAAATAAAGCAAGGAAAAAATGAAAGCTGGGGAAAAAAGTGTGGTTTAACATCTTGGACTAATCTTTCCTCCTGCCAGCCTTGCCAGGAAGGTTGAAATGAAAAGCTGCAAGCATAATTTAACAACTGAAAAGCCAGTGTGCCACCACAGATTGTCACTGCCGTCTGGCAGGAGGCTGGTCAGATGCCCCTCTGCTTGATGCAGGGAACCACTTGCAGCTTTTAAAGCCTTCACCCGATGGGTGGGAGAAACAGTAGCCTAGTAACTAAACCAGTTAACTATCAAAACAGAAGGAACCTTTGTTTTGCAGTTGGACAGGAGCATATCAATATTTACAATCCACTGTGTAACAGACAATGCTCAAACACCCCTTAGATTCAGGTAACAGGCAGGTGCCTTGAAGGACAGCATTTACTTTTTGAACCCTACATTGAAAAGTATGATACAATATGATTTACAACTGAAGTAATTGTTAGTACAACCAGCAGGTTCAACTATTAAAGAACAGGAAAACCTTAAACTCTTTTTCCAGCAGCTCTAGATTTACTTCAGTTTCTAATTTGTCCCAGCCAAAGCCACACAGGAATTCGGGTGTGATGATGGCCCCCTCCAGTACCAAGTTACACCATGCTGCCTTTTCCTCTGCCCACTGCCTTTGTAGCCAGAGCTCAGGCAGGATCAGAATCCCCCTGCCCTTACTAACAGCTCAGATGTGTCCTAGGACTATTCCTCAAGAATTTCTAACACACAATGAAGGTTGTTACTGTGCTTGGCCTGCAGTGGGACAGACACACACCCCATCAAGCCTTCTGTAACACAACTGGAGCTGCACCTACCAGGTTTATTTCCAGGACGTGTGATATAAAACCCATGGCAGGATGGTGTCTTCAGGGAGAAGTTCACATTAAGAAACAGCCTCAAGGATTGCTGCGGAAAGCACAGAGGTGGGTATGGTGAGAGCAGACTAGCTAAAAGAACTCAGCATAACTGCTTCTGTTGTGCAAACATGCCACAGGCACCATCACCCCAAACCCTGGTACCATGAAAAAAACGCAGCTATGAAACTGTTTTTTAAACCTCATTTAATAAAAGGTGTTTCAGGTATATAGAGGATATTAAGTAAATAAGTTACATAGTACATTACAATCACATCAGCAAGATTTCCTTTAGTGTATTAATATTTTATAAAAAAGCACACAAAAAATAAATTCAGTCCAGTCTATCACAACTGTACAGCAACAGGTAAATATATTTATATATGTACATTTTAAACATGTAACAGTCTTAAAAGGTGCCCTAGGCAGCAAACACACAAAATGAAGTGTCTGCTCACTTGTTAAAAGTAATATACTTTATTATAAAGCATTTATACAGTAATTACAAAGGCTGACTGCTCCTGTACAGTACACCAAAGCTTCAACTACAAATTTAAAAACAACATAAAAAGAATGAACACAAAAAAGTTTATATCAAATCTGAACTACAAGGGGGGAAATACACATGGAGAAGCTGCAGGAGAATGGTTTTTAAAATATACATTTCTATAAAAATATATGTTGCTTTCTAATCTGGAGAAGTTAAGGGTTTTGTTGTGTTTTTTTTTCCCAGGCTCAGCTGTCAGTGGAATCCTAGTCTTGGAAAAAAAATCCTTAGACAGCAGGGGATTCAAAGTTTGTGTCTTCCAACATCAAGACACAAGAAAGAAAGAGGGCAAGTAAAGCAGCTGAACCCAAGTGACAAATTTACATAGACACCCCCACAAAAACTAGACACTTGTAGACACTATGTCTCTGTCTCTTTAAAGCTTTGTCAACTTTCAGATAGACAGCAAGAGATAAAATGGAGAAAGTTTGTGTGGGAAAATGCGCTTTAGATTAAGGTTTCTGGCAGAGGTAATAACCGGACTGAAAGTGCCACTGTATGAAAGCAGACGAGACTTCTATGGCTCCAGTCCTCCCTACTCCCCACTTCTCTTTTAAAATAGGATACATGGATACGGGGGCTTCTAGTCCGCTGCGTGAAAGAGAATTAAGAAGTATGGAAATTCCTGAGTGAGAAAGCTCACTCCATGGTTTAGGAAACACTGGTTTTGAACTCTGGTTTCAATCTAAGCTTGCTGCAATGACAAAAGTGACCAGAAGCCTCAGTTTGAGAAATCAGAGGGCTGTTGTGGGGTTGGGTTTTTTTTTTTTTAGCTAACCTGGAATTCACATTACCTAATATGGGATTAATACATGAGTTACACCTTTAAGCTTTAGAAAGTCTATCTGGTCCTAGCTATCAAACTGCCGAGGTCCTGCACAGCTGACAAATTTGCAGGCCTTCAACTTACAGAGTAGAGTTCTCTTGGATACTGTTATCTGTATCAGTAAATGGTAAAAGAGCAAATAAATAAAAACATAAGAGTTGTCCCAGCAGCTAGACTGTAAAACACCTGTAGCTGTATCAGATATGCATCAGGAGTGCATGCATATACGAGTAATTATATACACACACAGTCTTAACGAAACTGAGATGCTATCCCATGCAGATCACAAACCTGAAAGATTGAATCTATCTGTAATGGGCAGACAACACAGGCAGAAAGGCAGAAGTACACAATCAGGGCAAAATGTGATCTAACGCTCCATCTCCGTAACACCCAAAGCTGGCATCAAGACTCAAGAGGTAGTGGTCTTGAAATGCAGCTACCTTACTACTGGGTACACAACCACCTGAAGCCTGCTGTAAAAGGCAAAGCTATTGGTATGTGTTTACAGAACTGCAGTCTAAAAATCTTACATTTGTTCCCACAGAAAAGAGAGCTAAAGCAGAGAGATGCCTTGTTCACACTCAGTGACTAAGCATGTACTGCCTTGTTTTGAAATGAACAGTAAACCCTTATACTAAGTGGGGATCTGTAAGCAGTCTTTTAAATGATGGAGAATAACGAACATAGGGTTTTTAAATGGACAAATCTCCTTTTTGTCCAATTCAAATTCAACTCAGCCTTGAATTGACACTGTGCTGCAGTAAAAAGCCAATTTTCTGTCAACTTCTAGTAGCTGGCAGGATCCAATTCAGATGCAGGATCAATTGCAAACTGCTACTGTAAGCCAGCGGGAAGCAGGTTTGGTTTTGCTTGCTTCTTTTTAAGCAAGACACTCAGAGGGGCACTTTTACTTATTTGCATGACAGAAAACAGGTCTTCTGGTAGCTACCAGCAATATGTAAACATGCTCAGAAATATTTCCACTTGATGACACTTACTTGAAACATTTACCTGGTTTTGGCCAGCCATGCCAACCCACAGGTGTTAGAGGTTATCCTCAGAAAAAGCCTTTTCTGATTTTCTTCCAGTGACAGACCTCACTGTACCAAATCTTCCTTTTCTCTTCTACTGCAGCAACGTGGGAGAGAAACAATTGGTACTAATTCAGTGTGTGTACATACACCATTTCTGTGCAGTTCCAGAAAACCTCTGGTTTGTTCTCATCAGCACCTCCATGGCTGCTTCTTGATAACCGGAAAAAAAACCACTTCTATCAATTTCCTACACCAGGGAGAACCAGTGAAAGATCTTGTCTTGGGAAGACTGTAATAATGCTTGCATTCCAAAATCATCACATCTGAAAGAAGATTAAATCGGTACTTAAAACAATCCTGTTATTTGCTCCCTAAATATTTGTACTTCGTTTCATGTCATCAATTGTCACCATCATTTGCTATGCCGTATCTAAAGCTACTTCAAGCTTGAGAACTCCTGAGGGCCACGATTTAAACGTTTGTTGGTTATCACCCAGGCACTAGACACTAAAATTACTACAGTAAATGCAGGTGATATGCAGAGCAGAAGAGTAAAAGGCAGAGAAACACCCTGACACTGCCCACAAGGAGAACAGGACATTTCAGTACAAACCTCTGCAGATCTGCCTTACCAGGGAACACATGTAAGTGCTAGTTTAGCATCCTAAATTCTAGCTGGAGTAACACCCGCTTGGTCCATGCTATCCCTCACTTTTTCCTAATAGCATCTGTTCCTGACAGCTGTCACAAAAAAGGCCTGGAGCTAGACAGAGCTTTGTTTTGCCCTAATATGAAGTCTGTTTTTTCCTAAGGGATTACTTACTGATTGATTTTGCACTGTTTTAGCAAGAACAGTGAAGTCATTTCCATATGACAGTTTGATTAACCTCTGTTTAGTTCTCAAGTTTGGGCAGATCTCCCTATTCTAATAAAAATAATAATAGATATAACTTTTGCCATGTTTTCCAATGTGTGCAAGTTCTACCTCTATTTCCATTTCTGTTACATGTTTCTAGGCCTTCCAAGTCCCTGTTAAGTAACTGCACACCACTCTGCTGCTGCAACGCCGGTGCTCCAGGCAAATCCATTCAATTACAGCAGTACAACAATATCCACATCACTTTAAATCCTTTGTAGGTACACTCGCAAACCCTGCTTGTTTCTAAAACGGTTGCCCTATGGTTGTCAAGATCTGGAAACAATTGGAAACTTCCCAGTAGCTTATTTCAGAACTTTAAATTTTATTGCATCACTGCTTTTTACTGGTAACAATCCCAGTACTCCAAGTGGACTGTGAGCTTCAGCTGCTTCACCTACTGTCAGTCCTGGCACGGTGCATTAAAGCTTCTGTTCTCTCCAAGGGCCCTGGGATAACGGTAGACAAGCATTTTCTCCAATTCATAAAAGGCAAAAGATAACATTCAACATTGCAACTCTTAATAGGAAGACTGATTTGCTTAAGCCTCTTTTTAAAGATTAGTAGCTTTTAGTTCTTTACAGCTTTCAAATTATTTTAACAGTTTGAGACATGCCATCTGCTTCCACTGCCTAGTCAGTCAACAAGACCTCCGCATGCAGGGAGATGGAACAATCATCCAAATGCTGGAAGGAAACCAAATCATGCTAGAGATGAAAAGTACAGCCTTGGCAGAAAATTGCACACTCAAAGGCAAAAGTGTCAACATGGAAAAAGTGCCATCCTTAATGTTACTCCTAATTGTTTTGTAAGAGCAGTAACTGATTCTGCTATTAAGAGAAAAGATTCTATCCAAAGGCGTATTTATGTCAAAGCAAGCACAGTACAATACAGAGCCTCCAAGCCTTAAACAATCATGGCTGCATAAAACCACAGGACAGGAAAAGGTTGCCAGGTGGCAGGCTGGACTCAGAGCCACTTTCTGTAGTTAACCTGGAGTTTATCTAGCAGCTTCCAAGGGTCAAGATTTAAAAATAATAAATCAGCCAGTCAGGAAAGCTCTGTAGTTCACAGGCAGCACCCCCCTTAGATGCCTGCCTGGGAATGCAGGAGCAATTAGCTCCTTTGGTGTTGCACCTCCGGAGCAGCACACACGCAATGTGACGTCTGGGCAGCTGCTTCTGAGCACTGGCTGGAGGGAGGGAGCTGGGCAACTGGGATACAGGGCTGACACTGACCGGCCATAAAGCAGGAGGAAGTCAGGGCTAAGATGTACAGAACATTCCCGTGCACATCTCACACCTGTGTCACCTGGACCACTTTTTAACTCTTTCACCAGCAGGTTTTTGGCAGCTGGACCACTTGGGCTATTAGCAGGTGAGAGTTCTGAAGGAAGAGTCCATCCTTGGAGAAGGCTCAGAGCAGGACAACCGAGCAGGCAGGGCTGTCCAGCCACCCATGTGGCAATAAGTGACAAGCTCATCCTGCATGTACACACCGCCTGATTGAAGCATTTGGGAAACTAGGGTCCCACCATACAAACTCTTTCAATTACAGCAATTTCAGGGAATAAATGAGGGCTGCCCCAAGAGAGAAATAGATGTGCAAAAAGCCACTCAACAGAGGGACTGAAGGGGATGAGAGTACACTCCTCCCATCTCCAAGGTGCACGAAATCCAGTGCATGAGGTCCTGGTTCATTTTCACTAAAACAAACTTGCTCCCATTTATGTAAAACCAAAACCAGCAGTTTACAATTCAAATTGCACTTGTGAAGCCCAGACTACTTTCCATCAAGTTAATCAAAGGCAGACTTGTGTTTTCCAAAATGAGACAACCCGCAAGGCCTACTGCTACTCTAATCCCAGAGGTTATTTTTATATCCACTGCTGTATTCTTATAACAACATTAAAAGAAACCACCTCAGGCTTACTTTTGAAAAATAAAGCTTCCTCTCAAAAGGAAGAAGAGTGTCCTGCTCATCCCACTTTTCATTTTAGCGAAGCAGAGGCCAGAAGTGCACACCATCTTTCCAAAAAAACTTGTTGGCTGCCTGAAGAAATGCTCAGAAAGGCAGGAAAGTAACAGGAAGTAGAACGTGCTGAAAAAGGAAATGTTTAGAAATCACCAGTGCCATAGTAACTGGATACAGTGACCTCAGAGCAGAGCATCATTGTCTTACTCTGGTCTGGACACCTTTATATCCAAGAGTCCTGTTATCATGATTCCCGACAAGCACAAAAAGACAAGGTCTGACCGACCTGAGAGAGAACTTTCTTCCACTGCAGGTGACATTGTTCTATTATGTACCTCAGATATTGTTATAAATAGAAATCTTATTTGTTTACAAAACCCCCAAACCCAAACAAACCCAAACATCCAAGTTGAAACAAATCTTTTCATCCACCATTCCAGCTTGGTCAGTACTGGCAAGGTGAAGTGGAACACGTGGCATGAGGAGACGGCAGCACTGAACCTGAAACCTGATGGTTCAGGTAAAGAAAGTGCAAGCGAACAAGTGAGACCACCAAGAGGGAGGTCGGGTCCAGCCTTGCTTCTCCCTCCGCTTCTGGTCTGCTGCTATATTTCTCCATCTTCATCCGAGCTCACACTACTGCTTCCACTGCTGCTGCTCCCCCCACTTTCGCTGCTCTCTTCCTGCTGGGCCTGGCGGTGGGCTGCTGCTGCTGCCGCTGCTGCCTCTTTCTCTTGCTGCTTCAGTGCAGCTGCCTTCTTCTCCTGCTCTGCATGGCTCTTCATATGAGCACTGCGACTCTTCACCTTGAAGAACACCCTAAGGAAGCACATGTGTACATTAGCACTGGTCTCCCCAATGGTCTCTTTTATTAATTCTCCAAAAGAGTTTCTGCTGCTCCAGCCTCAGGTTTGAGAGCTCTGGCACAGGAACTCAGGTTGGCATTGCAATGGAGCTTCTAGAACAAACAATACTTCTGACATGGAATACTAGCAGGAGACCCTGAGCATCCTCAAAACAGTCACTTTGTTTCTTTATATGGCCATTTCCTCTCATCCAGCTTTAAAGTTTTCTAAATTCAGAGGAGAGGTGCTGGAAGTTTCAGCACACATGTGCTGCTTAACACAAGAGGGCCCTGGTCTTCGGGCATTCCCCCGTGCTGCAAAAATACAGCTAACATGGAGGTCAACAATGGCCAAACAACACTTCTGAGCCTTGTCCACACAGCTAGAAACACTCGATCTTTTCTGCCGGATTTTGCACTTCTGTGATTTATCCCTCTACCTTTTGCCATGGACTACTTTGATTTTACATCAAATGCCGCAAGATGGGTTCACACACAGTTAGAAATCCCTGCCTGCTTCTCCTTGGTCAGCAGCCAGGACCAAGTCCCAACTGCCTGCCCTCTGACAGCACTGCCCTTTCCAACGCCGCCTGCTCTCTGAGGGCACAGAGATGGGGTGCTTGGTAGGACCAGCTAAGTCCCAGCCACAGCAGGAATCTGTCAACACGCCCAGTGATGTAGCTTAATGGAGACAGCATTTCTTACCACCCCGGAGCTTGGTGCCATTTTTAAATTCAGGGATAACCACTGGTATTATGAGAATCTCTGTTGTTTTAAGAGTGAGCAGTTTATGTAGGGAACTTAATTTTCTGGATGACTATGAATCTGTTGGCAACAAACCTACAAAAACTACTAGAACCATAAGAGGAAAAATAAATGTATTTTAGAGACACAAGAGATGGGGGTGCAGGTTTAACCCGATGAACCATGCACCCACTGGTCTGATATGTGCTGCTGTGATGATGGTAATGTCTTCTATTTTGACACTACTGTTCATAAGTCTAGACTTAAGATGCAATCTAGGAAACACACAGAAGTTACACACACATGAACATTAAGAGGGGCAATATAGCAGCTGGTTCTAAGTGCAGCTTAACACCAAGCATGTTGAAATGCAGATGGTGTCTCATTCCATCTGAGGAAAACCAGCGAGCAGCAAGTAATTATCCAAGCAGTAGTATCTCAACACCAATATAAGTAAAAAGCTAAATCTGCAAGTATTACTGGGGTAGTAAGTCATTAAACCTACTGCCAGTGTCTCTGGCCTAAATAGACAGAAGGATAGCTCATTTGAGAATAAGCTTCCTCAGGAGATGCCCTACTACAGTTCTGTGACTATTGCAGGAAGCGGAGCCGCTCTTACCTGCCACATTTTTTGCATGGAAATGTATTTTCTGTGTTCTGAGTTTTACTGGTAACATCTGATTTTATCTTCTGTTTCCGTCTCTTCCTCTGGACTGGAGCAGCAATAGGCTTTCGTGGCTTCACTGTGGTCTCCCTTGGCTTCCTTCCCATTCTCCCAGTGACAGTTCCCTCTTGACTCCTCATATTCGCATCGTGGCCCTTTGGAGAGTGGGAAACAGTTAAAGCAAGCTGAAACTTAAACCCACCGTCAGCAGGAAAAGAACGGCTGTGCTCCCATGCTTCATTTATTCCAGACTGAGGTTTTCTTTAATGAGAAAGTCTTCAGTGTATTTTCAGGACATCTCTCATCATAGTCCTATGCATGCACCAACCACAAAGAATTATACTGGGGTTTTCCCCCTTTATTCATCCCAGTTCTCCCACCACAGCACACAGTCTGCTCGTGAGTAATGCTCTAAGCTCCCCTAGAATCAGTCTTTTGCTCTAGAAGTTCAAGGTGGAAATTCCTTACATCTGGAACTGTTCACCTGCTAGTTTTTAAGCTAGTTGCAGAATGAAGGTGGCACAAAGCACAACACACACAATGCAGCACTTACTATTACACCATCTTGTAGTGTTTCTTCATCTCTGAAAAGAACTGTATTCTTTCTGTTATCCAACCCCTTCTCTGTTGCTTCTTCGTCCTCCTCCTCTTCCTCCTCCTCTATATGCCCCTGTTCTTCACTGTAAATTTCCCTTCTGGGAGGAAGAACACGTGCAAACCTATGGGAACTCTTCACCAGAAGACAAAGGAACTGTTAATTTTGGTGTCTCTAAGTAAGTATCATTATGTGACACAGGACACAAGTTTGAAAGTCTGGACTCCTCCACACTGGACAGATTGGTTCTGCTGCTAGTTTTACCAGCAAAGGAGCCAATACACAAAAATCAGACCCCACACCACAGCCCAAAAGAGGTGAAAAATTTAGAGAATTACCTTGATGTCAACCTCTGCTTCATCCTTCATAGATTTCTCACTAGTAACATCAATGTCCCCGAAGATTAAGGTTCCATTTCGACCAATTTTCACCTGTTTCTTGTACGTGTAGTAGAATTCCACACACTGAGCCACTGTTTTGGTTTTTATCTGGTGTATAACAAACATAGAAAGTCCAGTGGATTCCATGGTATCAAGCAGACTTATAAATAGCTACTAAAGGTGCAAAAAAAAAAAAAAAAAGGCATTTTCTATTTTTCTTTCTTGGTAGTCTCCATTCCACCACAATTGCTGTTAAAGCCAATTCTTCTCTGTCGCATTCACCTGCACGCCCCACCCCGCAGCCCATCCCCTGTTGCCTCTGTTATTCACAAAGAGCTATAGGACCAACTTTCCAAAGAAAAGCTGGTCAGTGTAAAGGTGACAGAACCCAGCACTTTGCAAGCTTAATGCAACTCTTAGCCTCCGAAACATTCCAATTCAGCTGTCAAGCTTGAGAGCAGCCTTTCAGTTTTATGGAAGAGATTTATTTTCCAGCAGGACTTCAGAGAAGACCAGACCAGAATACCGATCCAAAAATGGAAAGGAAGGTCTGAGGCACTTCATTTTGGCCACGTGCATTTCATACCCATACAGTGGTAGGCAATTATCAGTGCAGACCTGTGACTGCCTGTCCTTGATTTTTCTGGAAATTTTTAAATATATTTTTTGTTTCTGGGCTTTTGCACTTCAATGCCTTTTAGGTATTTCTGTAACAGCTCCTGATTTTGTACTTTCCTTCAACTAGTTTGCCCCTCCCCATCAGGAAAATACATGGCAGGGATCATTATTATTAATATTGGCACAGAAAATTGAAAAAGAGTCCCTAAAAGATGCATCGTTCACATATCCTCCTCTGGTCCTTTGCATGTGCAGCAAGGCTGGGTTTCTATTAGTTTTACAAGCAAGGCATTTAAGACGTAGTGAAATGTTACCAGTGCTCCATAAACTTGCCCTGTAGAAGTGGTATCTGCAGCGTGGACTAATGGAGTAACGCAGTAAGTAGAACACAACAGCAACAAGCACACTATTTATTGTTCCAGCTGTCTACTCAGACTTTATGCTGCGCTAGATAAAATTTCTCTGAAGTCTTTTGAGTGTAGGATATAATGGTTAATATTGAGGCTTCAGCAAAATCAAGGTTGAGCTCCCCATGTTAAATGTTCAGCAAACATCTAAGAATGTATCACTGCTGTCATTTAAAAAAAAAAGTAACTTACAAGCTTTTGGACCAAGAAAAAGTCTTTCTTGTAGATTGCAATGCCTTTGTTGAAAAGTTTCTTTTCAGCAACTTTCCACTTGTCTGATCCTGTGGATAAAAAAAAAGTTGTAACCAAAGCTCTCGTAGTTTCAGATGTTCACTCCTCTACATACTTTTATTTCATGTTCACCTTAAATAAGAGTAATACACACACAAGCAAGGGTGCAGCCTCACACCACACCTAAGCCAGCATAAGTGCAGGTTGCTGTTAACCCCTCCCTACCACTCCCCCTTCAGCCCTCCTCACATGACTTCCTGCCCTAGTGCTCATCACCACATTTAACTCAGGCCAGCTGGACTAAAACAGGACAATTACAAGTTCTGAGATGTTTCCCAACAATACAGCAAGGTGAATAGGCACAAGTGGCTTGGTCATTAGATTCCATACAAGGGAAACGGTGGGGCAGGAGATCGGGATCTTTCAGCAGCAACACACTGTACTTGAAGACTTATTACATCTCTGATATTCCCACTACAATGGCACTCTTGCCTCTAACAACAAGCACATTTGGAAATACCCTCCTGCCTTATAGATATGACCCAAGTAATATTTCCCAAGCACTATGAATGTGTAATAATGAACAAATAGAATTTCTGTGCTTTGTGGTACCAGCCATAGATGTGTGTCTACCACCTTACATCAGGTCTTTCAAGTGGCTAAGGTCACTCTAGGTCACTGCAGTTAGTGTAGTATGGCTGGCTACTTTCTAATTAGGTACAAGCCTATAAAGGCAGTTTACAGCATTTAAATTTTGCAGAAACATTGACAGACATCAATAGCTGGCTGAGCTTTCTTCAGCAAGCTTGAAAACTCTTCCCATAACCTCCCCTGGAGTTAACTCCACCCTGGAAATCCATGAGAGAGAGGCTGCAGTTCTGAGGTCACTGCAGCTTTTCTATACAATACCAGCTGTTTTTCTGCATTCTCTGTAGCTTAGTGTAAGTGATCGCGTTCCCTCTTCCCCATAAAGGAAACCAGAACACACAGATGTGCAAATACCCCACATGTACTTGAGTGTAAAAACATTCCTTTACCATCAACAGGCCACACAGTTGCTCTGGTTAACAAACCTGTGTAGTGATAGTCTGCCAAAGGGTGGGCAGGTGATCGTACCGGCCTCTTCAGCAGAAGGTTGGTCAAAGCTCCCTAAGATAAACACGAATAAAATAATTAGCATTTGGGGCATCCAAAACAAAGATCAGGCAATTGTTAATCACCTCTTTTCTGACAAGCTAACTGAAAACTATAGCCCAGTTTAGCATTTAGGGCAGGGAATATGACTCAACTTTAAAAACTACACTCTTGGTAACTTACCCAGTAGAAGCCTAAAACACACAGAAAAATCACTTTTATTTATTCTCTTTCCCAGCACAGGTCAATCCAATCTCACAAGCATCAGTGCTGGTGCACTGCAGGTGATATACAAGCTGCCAGGCAAGTGTGGGATACTCCTGACCACAGGGCTGATTTATGTCAGGTTAAGTCAATCACAGAACTAAAAAAGGATGACAACTCCGTGCTGGATTCTGCACTCTTCTCTTTGATATTACCTCCCAGGGGTGTCAAAGTGTATCATGTCTTACACTGTTGATATAAAATTAGCAGCACAATAGTTTTATAGACATGCACAGAGAAGTTAAATGGATCTGCCAGAAGTAAGAGAAGCAAGACACTGCACTTTATGCCTCAGCTTCAGCCCTAGCCTCTTATTTTTCCTCCTAAAACAGTCAATCTTCCCAGGGAGACAACACTTAAAGAGTCATTTAGCAGCCTCAGCTCACTTGCCACGGTACACCCACAGTCTGTTCATTAAAAAGTCAAACACACTAAAATTTTAAAAGTGCAAGACAGCGAATGTGGCACTGTATACATCAGGAGGAACCCACTTGAGGGACAGTAACATCTCCAAGGGACACTAAGCTCCAAGGCTCTCCTCTCGAAGGTTACCTGGCCTTCGTATGTTAACCACACCCAGGTGAGAAGCTGGGTAGACTCACCAGAATGCTTCCTTTTGCTTCATGTAAGAAATGCAGTGCCAGCTCCTGGTTGGTTCCACCCCCAGGAAAAATGCTTGAACAGGCAGCAGCCAGCAGGTTTTCCACTATTTACACAGAGGTACCAAAAAAAGGTAAGAAGATCGAAATAGAGTTTCCTACGGGATTTGCATCATTAATTTGCTCTTTTGAAGCAGAGTTAGACATAAAGCAAAACTCTCGGAGAAGCTGAAGATCCTTGCAAACCTATCTGCGTCAGATTTGGACACAAGAGCTCATTAGACCAAAGTCACACTGCATTACTTAGCATGCAGCACTCTACACATGGAGTTTCTTGCAAAACTCTTCCCTCCAGTAAGGTCTTCAACATCTCCATTCAGCTCTTATTTCCTGAATTCCCCCCTTATATTGTGGATTTCCATTTCAAAACACCCTTTTTCCCCCTCCTGTCATCAGAAAGACTTCTTTCACGCCCGTCCACTTCTTCCCTTCAGGTTTTATACACGCCATAGCCCATGTGCGCCAACAGCAGACAGCTCCCCAGACAGCTGCTGCAACTCCTGCTTCCTCATCCTAACTTCAGCCTACAACTTCATTTTTCAAAGCTACTATGTCTAAAACACCCCTTGAAAACACAGAAGTTACGTGCATGGGGCATTCTCGTGTTAACAATGACAAGGAAGCTTCACTGAGCAACAAGCCACTCTGCCTGACCAGTAACAAATGGTTCCATTTTATCTCAATTAAAAACCCAATCCTACCAAACTCTCCCCTCCCCACACACAACCTAAGAATTAAGTTTTACTCCTACAATTATTTTCAAGACCACTCAAACACGACACTGCTACAGTAGATATGTGGTTACCCCTACAACAGCTGTGACAGAATCAGATTCACAGAATCATCAAGGTTGGAAAAGATACCAAGATCATCAAGCCCAACCATTAGCCCCACATCACCAAACCATCTCCTAAAGCACCTCGTCTACCTGTTTTTTAAACACCCCTGGGGACAGCAACTCCACAACCCCATGGGGCAGCCTGTTCCAATGCTTCACCACTCTTTCGGTGAAGATATTTTCCTAATATGGAATCTGAACCTCCCCGGTTCCTCTTGTCCTATTGCTAGTCACTAGGGAGAAGAGGCCAACCCCTGTACCTCACTACAGCCTCCTCTCAGGTAGCTGTAGAGACCAACAAGGTCTGCCCTCAGCCTCCTCTTCTCCAGGCTGAACAGCCCCAGCTCCCTCAGCCTCTCCTCATAAGACCTGTTTAGTCCTATTTACCAGCCTTCCACATTCTTACCATTCTCTTGGGTGACTTTGTTGGTTTCCAGGTCACCCCATGGCTGCCACACCAGTTCTGCTTTATGTTCATCAACTGCTGCCAGAGATCTGTCTTGGAGTGATGGGATTTCTGCTTGAAAGCGAGTTCCAACATTTATTCGCCTGCAGAAAAGGGAACAAGCAATGGTCAGGCCCCCTTTACAATATCCAGAAAGCCTCCACCTCAGCTGGAAGCACTGATTATGAACAGAAATGCAGCAGGCTCTTGCAAAGAACATGAACAGCTTTCAAGTGATGTAGGTTTCATAATTAGCTATGACTCAGCACAGCAAGAGATTTTGCATCCATTACCAGTTTCCATTCTCTTATCAATGGGAGCTCCAAGAAAACCCCCAAGTTTGGTTTTGAGTGTTTTACAGATATAAAAATCTACTGAAAGTATAACACTACATAGGTCTCCGTTTTTCCTGCACCTGTCTTGACTATCTAAAGACAGAAACAGAACAATCCAGACCCAAAATAAAAAGCAAGAGATTTAATGCAAGGCTGGGAAAACCCTTCTAAAAAATGAAAGCAAAAACAGGCTGCTAAGTCCTTCTTTCAGCACACTGATGGACTGAAGAATGATGTTCATGAGTCTTCTGCTCACTGTAATTAGCCTTCCTAATTGTTATGAAATACAGTTTCACAGTGAAGGCAAGAGTAATGGATTCTGATCCACCCTAGGAGGGATGACTGACAGAAATTGTCCCTTTGCTGTCAACAAGAAACAGATAAAGAGGCTGTTTCTGCAATCAGAAGGTTGGAAGATTTTGTGTCCTGAGACACAGATTCCTCTGACCTTACCTGTGAGACAGAGGAAGTCAGAAATGCTGGAAGAAAAGAATGTGGGCTTGAAGGCCTATAATAAGTTACTTTTGATCTTGAAATTGAACTTAGTTGATTGAACTTAATTGAACTTGGCATCCCTAGGCTAGAAGAGCCCAAGAATTAGATCATGTACTGCAATGTCTGAATAAAACCAGATTTCCACTGCAAGAGTTGACCTGAGTAGCCTGGTCTAATTTGGCTTGCTCTGAGCAAGTGCTTGGACCAGATGAACTCTACAGGTGCACTCAAACTACATTATTCCATGATTACCTGACTGATGAAACCTAGATTTTAATACAGTAAAAACTCTTGTTTGTAAGCTCTACCAGCACTCCTGGGACAATCTATTAAGCAGCTGCGTGTGGTAACATCCAGAATCTGGGATGGCAATCCGCAGCTGACACACCACAGCTATACTTGAGGGGGGACTTTCAGATTTTGAAGCAACTGAACTCCAAAACTAGTAGGACACAGAATCACAGAATCATAGGGGTTGGAAGGGACCTCAAGAGATCATCAAGTCCAACCCCACACAAAGATCTGTGACACCAGCTGCCCATTGCATTACTTCATACAGAAGAATTAATCTTATCAGATTTTCTTTTCCAAATCTCTGCAACGAAGTAACCTTTTGAGAAACATGAGCACAGGGCCTAGTAAAGTACAAGCAATTAAGAACACAATATTGGGTAATCCCAAGTTACAGTCAACTTCTGACAGACTCAAGACTATAAATCAAACTAAACTTTTTTTCCCTGTAAAACAAGAGTGCTATCTGACATATTTCCTTTATAAAAGATATATCTACATAACTGACCATGACAATGCTCCGCAAATTAGCTTCAGAGTAGCAAACCGATTACTTTGACCAGACAGAAAATGACATAAATTTGTTAATTTCTCTTGGTTAAAAGTTAGGCCTATCTACCTGCTTAAGGGCAAGACTTAAGACAATAGCAAGAGACAACTCCCTTCTGGCACCAGCAAATGAACTCACATTACTTAGTTGCTGTGGTCTGAAATTGCCAGTGACAAATTTGAAAACGTTCACACTTGATTAAAATTGTGGCTAACAATGATGTAAGTTTCACCAATTTAAGGTAACAGGCATAACATCTAAAGACAACTGCACCACAGAGTCAAAGATCAAGGCCCAAAGGGAATGATAAGTATCTGTTCAAAAAGAGGTTCCCCTGGACTGCTGCAAAATGAACCAATATCAAAAAGATGAATTGAGACATTTTTCCACACAGATTTTGAAAACACCAAAGGTGCTTATTGCCATTAATGTCCTCAGCCTGGAAGGGATGTGCAAAGGTATCAAGAATGACCTGGGTTCATTGCTAACTGCAGCATTTACTCAGGACAGCCTGCTGCCAAAAGTGCAGAAACTCAGCTCTGAACAGGAAGGCAGAATGGAAAAAGGGTGTGAAAAAATAAATTGACAGCAAATGTTCCAGTCAGTTTTTAAAATATAAGCCATTTTGGATGAGAAAGTAAAAGAAGCCTGGTATTAATTTGGGGAGGGCTTGAGTTAAATATCTCAAATGTCACAGGATACGCTGCAGAGTTAAAGCAGAAATTCCTGATTGCAGAGTCAGCAATGCAGTGCCACGTGGGCGTTTCCATGCCATGCATCTCCATGGTCAGATTCTGCAAGAGTTCATTAATGTAGGTTTAATCACGAATCGGAACTACCTTCAGTTCTATAGCACTGAACTCGAGCTGATCTCACTCTCACAGGGTTTGTATGGGCTAAGCAGAAACATTCGCTACTCTCTTTTCTCTACTCTGCTCAGCTTTAGCAAGGCTGGCACTAAGCCCAAGCTCGTAATTCCAGCTTCAGGATCTCCAGACCACGTTCCCTAGTTCTGCTGGGTCCACATGTGCCTGAGCTTTCCCAGCATACAGCCAGCTAAAAAGACTACCAAGGCTTATTAGCTCAGGCCAGAGACACTGTCTGCCACTGGCTGTAGTGCTTTCCAGACCGAGCTAGCCCAGGAGGGAGCAAAGTCATGTTTGCAGTTGCACCGCGGGTAACACACCCCACAGACCACCTGCAACGTGACCAGTCCATGTGGGAGCTAACTACGTTTTTCCACATTACCTTTTGGCCTTCCTCTAAAGGAGCGTTATTTCCCCACTTTAAAACAAATATACAGCATGCAAAGAAGTGTTTGTATACAACAAAACAGGGTAGTTTCACCTATAGCTAACTAATATTGTTTCAGGTCAGAGACAGATGAGCAGTAGCGGGAAGCAGGTAACATCATCAGAATTAAGGTGTGTTTCCGAAACAGAGTTTATTGTATAGAGTATTTGTTTAATAAAGGCAATTTATGTTTTAAGTCAGTAATAGAAATAGCTTTAATGTTTCCCAGAGGGAGATCAACTGTCCAGAGAGCAGCCTGAAGATTTAGGAGGAAGAAAAGCAGCACATTTACTACCGAGCTAAGAATCTCCTTCCTGGGTACTTACGGTTCAATGCTGACTGGGGTGGCTTCCCCCACTACTGTGAGAACAGGAGGGGTAACTTCTGAACTATCTGCAAGGTAAAGAAAAAACTGCTCAGATACCTCATCTTCCCACTTGAGCTTCAATTCCTCATACAGCTCGTAAGCCTGTCAGAACTACTCATCTCTCAAAAAAGACACCCATACACTAAAGGAGTTTAAGATGACCACAAACTTACCTTCCATCCTTACTACTTCTTAGTAACAACTATTTACTGTTCCGTCAGTTGAAGACAATGGTCGCTTACTCTTCTATTCCTAAGACCGTCAGCAGGGGGTGTTGCAGATTGTGAATGCATCTTAACCTGCACACCCAGGTGGAAGCAACACAGCATTTCCTACATTCTAGCTCTCCCAACTACCATGAAGAAATCCCTGTTCTGCATAACCACATCTCCTTAAGTCATGATCTTCATCCTATTATTCCACAGTTCCTAATGATAACTGGCTGCCCAGAGAGGTGGCAGGTGCCCTGTCCCTGGAGGTGCTCGAAGCCAGGTTGGATGGGGCCCTGGGCAACCTTGTGTAGATCCAGGCCTGGTGGTTGGTGGCCCTGCCTGTGGTAGGGGGGTTGGAACTGTATGATCCTTGGGATCCCTTCCAACCCAGACATTCTATAATAAGTTAGCCAAGAAAGGAAGAACAAAATGGAACTTACTTGATCTAAGCAGAGTTCTGTGTGCACTTTTAGGAGTCATTGGAGGTGGAACCGAATGACCGCTTGAAGAGAGGATGGCATTAAAATACAGCCCAGATCCTTCTCTCACTGGACTTAGAATTGGTGGAGGAGTGTAAGGAGGTAGCTCAAAGTTCCTATCCGAAGGATGATCTGCCAGGCGGACAGGTGATCGTAAGTGGCTCTGATACGGAGTAATGTTAGAATAAACAGGTGGTGCAATAAAGGTGCCAGCTTTTGGTGGTATGAAGAGTGGTTCAGGTCTTGGCCGCTGCTTTGGTTTCCGGGCAAAGCCCTCTGCTTCATCCTTTGGAACAGCAACTTCATGCTGTTAGCAAAAAAAAATTACATGCTTAATTTCATTTAAAAATCTTGGGTCACTTGAAAAACATATAACAATTACACATATGTCTGGTCCAGCCTTTGATTGGAAAGATAACGACCTCATGGTAGCTTTAAAAGAGAACATAAAAGTATAGCAGAACCCTGGTACAGATATAGGGTGACACCAAATAACAGTAAGAACAGAAAACAGTCTAAGGATATTGTCAAGCATTTAACTGAAGAGAAACATCCTTAGATGCCTGCCACTCCTCTGGTATATGAACATTCTTTTGTACTTTGAATAGAAGACACAAGAAACACCACCAAAACAAAAAACCCTGTCACACCGCAGAAGGAGAACACTCAAGTACTGACCTGCAGAACCTCAGCAAGTAAGACTAAATATTCCCTTCAGATTTTATTCACATAGGTGCACTACTCACAGTTTACTACCTATGCACCTATAGAGAAAGCACTCTTTTCTTGGGCTATTTATCCACATGGTTTTATTCACTGTTTATTAGCAGGGCATTTCTTGGCTGCCCCAGCATTAGCTGTAGGTCATGAAAAGACAGTGATGCTCAAATAAATGGCAATATTACAGCGAAAATAATCCGCAGTCCCCAGAGAACACCCATTACAAGTTCAAGCCTTGAGATAAAGCTACTTTGATAGAAAGCTTATGGATAAAGCCTACATAGTTAAATGCAACAGATTTGGCTCAACTTTGGTTTCTTAGTTTATCCATACCTGATTTGAGGTTTCCATGTTAGTATTACGATTAGATCGCCTCCGTGTGACTATCACAGAAGGCTTGCGCTCACAAGGAGTACGATCATTTGTTTGGCCTCTCTGGAGCTTTCCATCCTCAGGCTTGTCCTTTCCAAGGCTCTGCAAGTCAATTTTTCTCACTGGCACAGACACAGGAATGATAAGAGGCACCAAGCTGTTATCCTCCCGGGCTCTTTTCGGAGTTGAAGCGAATTCCACCACACTTTTTGCAGCTGTAGATCCTGGAGCTGCTATCAGCACGCTCTTCTCTTCTGAGGTATCCAGCTGCTAAAAAGAAAAAATACATTCCTTAAAAGTTCTGAAGTACTTACATAATCAATCAGCCAATATCTCACTTTCAGGGTCTATCAAGCTTCTCAATACATTTTGCAAGCCAAAATGGATTTGGAAAAGCATTGCTGGAGGAAAAAAAATGCTTCACAAAAATGTTACCAAAATTTCTTTGACTTACTTGGGGATTAATTGAAGTCTCAACTGCTAGAATATTTGTCTACGTCATTCTTAATATGGTTTGACATTTTATATTGCAGATTAATTTATGCCAGGCCATCTAGCTTCCAACAAAGAAAAGGTTCTTTGGTTTTAGCAATGGTCAGAAGCTGCAGGTTAATTTCAAATATTAAACTTCATTTCAGGAAAGACTGAACCATGCTAATTTATTTAAATCTCTCATACAAAAAAAAAAAAAATAGAGCTAGCTTTTTGCTGAGGGCTTTTTTTATTTATTTACACAACAGAAACAACTTTCCTTCTTATAGCCAGAGCCTTTGAGGTTTGTTGCCTAACAGGCTTGAGCCTGAAGAACTTCTGCTCAGCAGAAACCACAAGGCATAACTGCAAGACATCATTTTCTGCATTGGTATCACAGCTTCCATGTCTCCGCCTTCTTTTCCTCATGGAAACCCTAGAAAATTGAGCTCCAAGGAAATGGGAATGGAGGATGAGTTACTGGACAAGCACATGGATAGCGTAACACCAAATGGCTTCAAGTGCTGTCAGATAAGTGTTTTCTAGTCCTTTAAATTACTATCCATACGTTCACTCTCAATTCAAATGCAGTTGCTAGCCCACTTAGAGGCCAAATACTGAAGTACAACTTTCATAAACATCTCCCTTCAGGGGTGTAAAAGTCCTTGAACTCTGAAGTGCAATCTAGAAGCTGTAGAAGATGCTCCTTTTGGTGTTTCAGAACGTCTAACTTAGAGCTCTGTTTGGAAAGCCTTTGGATACAAACTCAGAGCCACGATTTAGTGAGGAATCTACCTGAACAGCTCTGCTTGGTAGGTGGAAGCTAAAGCACATTACCTCTCAGGCATGACAAGAGGTCTCCAACCTGAACTTCAAAGACTTACTGAAGCCCTCAAAAAGAATCTCTTGTGTGCCATTGTGTACCTAATCCTAATTTAAAAGCTAGCATAAACAGGTTCTGTCCTAAGGATTTCGGCACACCCCCAGTCATTTCACTGTGGTCACTGATTGAGAAAGACAGCTTCACTGATGGACAAGAGAATGTGCTCCAGTTGGCCCGTGAAGAGTCAACCCACGATGGCTAGAAAGACACTAACTAGGCTGAAGTCCCTCTCTCTGATACTATATTGAGGGAAGCACAGCTGTACTGTCACAAGATGCATCGGTCAGAGCATGGAGTTAGTGCTCTGGCCTCTCTCCACATGAGAATCCTGGTGATTTTTGTTGCTTTTAAGAGCTAACAGGTCCACTCTGAGACACTGAGCCTTCAGAAAAAAAGCCAGGTGGCAACCTTGAGCAAATCAATTACATCACAATGATTTAGGACTGCCTCCTTCCAAGACACTTCAATACAGTGATACTAAGCATGCATGAAAAGGTTTATCTCACAGGTGACTCTGCAGTTTAAGAGTCACTAAACTGACTGCATCACATCACCTGACTGCCTCTTCACAGTGACTGGAGATATCTGTCCCCTCCACTCAATGATGAAACACACAACTGAGAAGTCACCATCAGCATCAACTGCCCCACATTGTTCTGCAGGAGGAATTTAAGGAGCTGAGCACCTCCCTTCACTCCAGGCTGGTGACATGCACCTTATTTTCCCAGGAGACTATAAATTTTGGATTTGGAGGGCATTCATCATGTTGACAGATACGTCACTACAGACCGCTACCTCCAGGTAGTAAGAGGCTCTTGTAAATGTTTGCAGCCTCCCTCTACTACTCCAGGAAAGAGAGACTAACAAGGATGCCTTTTTAAACACCCAAACAGGTCATCTACTGGAAACAGATGTCTACTTCCAGTAGTCCTGCCCAGACCTGAAGCAGCTGCTCACATATAGCTTCACACTGCAGTATGTTGGCCTCTAATACATCAGGGAAATTTGTGCTGTTATTACTGAAGTCTAGTGAAACACCTAGGATAGCTCTGGGGGTCATCTTCTGGCAGTGAGAGCCACAGCAGACAGTTTTGCACCACCATTTAGAGCAGTACATTTACACCACATTCCTTAGAGCACTGCCAAGAAAAGCCTTGATTTTCATCAAATGATTTTTTTTCTCCTGTTCCTAGTGCAAATGCTCTGGGTACCCCAGAGAATAATGGCAACCAAACAAGTAATGGCAATAGGAGCATGTGAACAAGCACCAATTCTGACCAATCTACAAACCTCAGATACTTCCTGTGTGCTACACAGATCTCTGTAGGTCAAGAGACATGAACTAATTTCCTGACTGCAAGGAGGAAATTCTGGCAGCTAGTCACACAAAAGATGTCACATTTCTTTGGCTGCATGATCAGTTAACCACGTTCTTTTTATCTTCAAGGCTGGGAGGTAACCAGCAAAGGTGTCTCTTCCTTGAAGACAAAGGGGGAGAGATGACCCCTTAAAGAGAAAAGAGGAAGGAGGAGACCTGAACAGTAGTAAAGACAGAGAGAAGGCATCAGTTGGAAATTTAATGTAAGTAATTGAAATAATTTTAAAGTTGCTCTGGTCCTCATCAGAGCTCTTCTGGTCATGAAAGATCATACATATCTAAGGTTTACTAAGAGGGAACATGACTGACTTTGGAATGAAGCTGCTGGTTTCAGATCCCTAAATGGTTTCTCAACTGTTTGATCATGCTCAGAGGTAAACAGAAAGGAGTCACTGAGCAAGGGACAGGATCTTCATTTGAGGAACTACAAGGGGACTTTCAACTGCCTCAGCATCTCTGCTGCAGAATTTGGGGCAGGAGGGCTGCTGGGTAACTCCAGCAAGTGCAACTTGTTGCACTTCCATTTAGACTCATGCATAAATACTGAGGGATGAGCTAGTGATCTGGAGTCCCGCAAGGCACCCACAGACACCCATCAGTCATTCTAGCATTGATTCTGTCTTTCCTTTAAGTGTTTTGTTTTTTTTTTTAAATTTAGAATTCACAGACAACACCTAATTGTGACAGATGGAAGAACTATTCCAAGACCACTGCTGTGACCAGGCAAGGAACCACACCAGCCTTTTAGAAACACGTGGCTGTACAGACAGTGCTTTCTGCCATCATTCTGCATCATTCTCACTGCAGCCAAATGGAAGCTTGTCCATGAAGGGAGTCCAGAACTGCAATTCCACAAATAAAACTCTTTTTATTTTGTATGTGGCAGCTGGTGCCCTGCCCTGTACCAGGGAAAAGAGGCCAGGTAACAAAAACCTGTCTCCCATATCGGAATATTAAAATCCAGACACCCCTAAGATGACCACTTCAGATCTGAGAAAAAAAATTTTGCTCAT
Organism: Zapornia atra; assembly: GCA_013400835.1. NCBI lineage: Eukaryota > Metazoa > Chordata > Aves > Gruiformes > Rallidae > Zapornia > Zapornia atra. Next base: position 32,257 of record VZTU01013495.1, read on the forward strand.
TAAAAAAACAAATTACGCTTCCTATTTGCATGCAAATTTTATAGGTGAAATGAAGACACAAAAATAAGAGTTAAAGATCAGAGAATTGTAGGGGTTGGAAGGGACCTCCAGAGATTGGGTTCAACCCCACTGCCAAAGCAGGGCCCCTAGGACAGGATGCACAGGGAGGCATTTAGATGGGGCTTGAATCTCTCCAGAGAAGGAGACTCCACACCTCCCTGGGCAGCCTGTCCCAGGGCTCTGTCACCTTCACTGGGAAAAAGTTCTTCCACATGTTGGTGTGGAACTTCCTATACTCTAACTTGAGGCCATTACCCCTTGTCCTGTCCCCACAGACCACTGAGAAGAGGCTGGCCATTTCCCCCTGTGTCCCACACTTGAGATATTGATAAACATTGATCAGATCCCCTCTCAGTCTTCTTTTCTGTAGGCTGAACAGCCCCAGTTCTTTCAGCCTTTCCTCACAGGGGAGATGCTCCAGGCACTTAATCACCTTCATAGGCCTGTGCTGGACTCTCTCCAGGAAATCCCTGTATTCTTATACCAGGGAGTCCAGAACTGGACACAATACGCCAGGTGGGGCCTGACCAGGGCAGAGTAGAGAAGGAGGCAGCAATAAGCTTGCACCATCTGAAAAAGCCAGGCACAGTACGATAGGCATCTCTGGTGCAAAGCATCAGTTGTGACACTGTGTAGACAGATGCTGCTGTCCAAAGTAATGATTCTCATAAGCTACAGACATCTGCACTGGAATGTTCAAACAACTGGTTCAAATTATAAACGTATCTTCTTTCATCAATACTTTAATCCTATAGCCACCTTACACGCTTTTCACAACCTACACTAGAGAAGGCTGCTAGGTTGTTTACAGCTGAAAGGCATTGATAAAAGAAGCAGACCGCTCTCCTTCAGTAAACACAGGGGTTTTTTCCTCCCTCACGATACCCAAGCCCTCAAAGATGCAAAATTCATCAGACCTCAGGTAAGAATCTTAACATCTTTCAAAACCTCATCCTGAAAGCCTAAAAAAAAAAAAATCTAATCATGAAAGAGTTCTGCTAGTGCCATCACGGAAACAAACAAGCTGCTTGCATAATTGCAAAGAACAAAAGAGCATCTGTCAAAACACCTCTCCATTTGGTCTTTACATTACAAATTGAGCTGCAAGCAGACGTGTCTTCAGTCAACTCCTTGCTTCACCTCTAGGGATTTTCTCTCTGATAGCTTTTTCTTGATACCGTGTTGATCAGGCTGCAGTGTGAACTGCAGACCCTCCTGGAATATAAACATACAGCAGCTGGGAGAGCACGAGCAAATAGCTCACACTGCTACTGGTTTGCTATCAAAACTGCTTGTTCAACTGGAGGTAGAGCAAAAAGGATTGAAGGCAGCATCACCAGTCACCGGTTGCTGTCTGCTGTTGCAAAGGACGGAACGGGCTATGGATATTTTCCTCATTGTTTATTAGTTCATCTCTTTCATCCAAACACCACATCACTCTAAGGAAGAGATTTGAAAAATCACTAGAGCCAGACTAGGAAAAAAGTGATGATGAGAACAAGAGAGGGAATAAAATTCCCTTCCCTTTGTTGCCTGACTGGGCAGCAACTCAATTAGCAAAACTAAGTGACAGTGCAGTACACTGATATTTCATCAGCCTCTGGCAACAAAGTTTCCAAAGAAAAGCCTACCTTTACTTCTCACAAGAGGTGATCAATGAAAGGTCAGTCAATCCACAACTGAACAAAAACCTCCCCAAAGCCCTCAAAAACATGCCCAACCCAACTCCAAAGTCCCACCACTTGTTTCCTCTAGGCTAATTTTGAAACCCATCATCTTGCCATATGGAATACCTACTACACAGTTCAGACTGATGGAAGACCAAAAGGACAAGAGTAGTCAGCTATCTAATTGTTGAACGCTGTTTCTCCCTCACCAAGCCCCACGGTCTACAGGCAGACTTTGTCCTCAGGGTATGGATCTCTAAACATCTGCCGCAGGCCATTGCCAGAAACAGGATACTGCATCAGCCAGACCTTTGTTATGCCCAGTACAAGTTCTTCACCTGAGGCTTCCTCAGGCTTTAAATATCTGGGAAACACTGAACATGTAAAACTTCATTATGTCATTTTCAGAGAGCACAATTTAGAAACACTTCAAATGCTAAAACTGCAGTTAAGCAGGAAGAGAATGTTAGATTGGTAAAAAGACAGCAGGTGAACTGCTCATACTCCTCTCTCTAAATTCCTGATTGGATTGAGGCCTAGGCTGACAACATCTGCATTTTGAAGCCCTGGGCTAAAACCATATTCAGCATTAGTAAAATAAAACTTCTTTTAGGTGTTTTCACTGCAGCAGATCTCTGTTCTCCTGCATCCATGAATTACAGTAGCTGAAATTACATGGTACTGCCCCAGAGCAGCCTTTGCTGTACACCACTTCTTGCATCAATGCACCATCCTATCTTGCACATGTACATAAATTCATTTCAGTTCTATTTTGTAGTCTAAAGCGTGCTCTGTTGGTTAGGATGCATGCCTTACCTTTACATTCTGAAGAGAAGCCAGCTCAACAGCTTTTTGGGCCAAAGTTAACAAGTTGGCTTCTTGAGAAACACGCCGTCTCCGTCGCGTGCTCTGGATTACACCACCTCTGACACCCTGGAAATCATTAGTTCTCTGAGTGTTTTCTTCAGCCTCTGCTGCCTGTTTCTCCCCCTCTCTGCCGTTCTGTGCTGTGGTTTGCCTGTCTGTTTCCATCTGGCACAGCTCACTATTGACCAGGTCATCCTTCTGCCCTGGATCCATTTTCTTGGGGTGTGAATAGCTACTTTTGTTGTGGGCCAGTGATTCGGGTGGCTGCTGTAATGGGACTTCTTGCTGATGTGATTGCCAGTGATGCAAAAATAAATTGCTAGGTTGTTCTTCTGCCTGTTTGGAAGCCAACGCTTCTCCTGCAGATGTCAGCAGGGCACCTTCTTTGGAGAGTCTCCGTGATCGTCTTGGAAAGGGAATTTGGGTCTGAGGTAGCACAGTCTGTTGGTTCTGCTCTGTTAGAGCCTTGAACAGTTCCTGGTTCCGCTCTGTTTGCTGGAACTGGTGTGCCATCATGTGATGCTGAGGTGCTGCAGCTGCCACATGAGGCTGTCCTATGGAAGTAGTTTGCTGCAGACTGAAGGCTTGTGTGGCAGCCTGCTGCTGCTGCTGTTGAGGATAGAAGTTTTCAAACAGTTGTAGCTGGGGAAGAGCTTGCTGTTTTTGTTGAGCAGTAAATGCTGGGCTGGAAGAAGCTGGTGCTTCTTGAAAGACATGTAACAATTCAGGAAGACCTTGCTTTTGACCTTGGTGACCAAATGCAAGTTGGAAAGGCTGCAATGGTAGGCTTTGATTCTGCTGCTGCTGTTTCTGCATCTGATGAAAAGAATTCATTTGAGCTTGCTGTCTCACCAGGGCTTGCTGTTCCAGCTGAGCCTTCTGGGACATCATCTGCTGGACAGCATCTCCATACAAGTCCAGCTGTGACACAAACACTCCTTTCTCTTGATTCCTTTTAAGGGCTTCTGGGTGGCCATAGAAGCCTGGAGCACCAGCATTGGAGTGAGGTCCTTTTGGGTTGCCCCCAAAAACCATACTGTGGTTCCACATTGAAGGTGGAGACTGCCAGTGGCTGTCACTCCTCTCTGGCAACCGGTTTGCCATTAGGGAATTCTGCCATTTGACAGCTGTTACCGCCTGGGACATCATCATTGTTTCTCCCCTATCTTGACTATAAACAGAGTTCATCAAAGCAACATTGTTGGGGGTACTTGTTAATCCTCCTGTGTGAGGAATCTCCATAGTTTGGGAGACTGGAATATTCCCTCCGTGACCATAGTACTGTCCTTCCTTAAGCTGCTGCTGCGATTCTTTCAGTGACACAGCTATTTCTTGCTCATTAAAATAGGCAACTCGTTTCCCAGTCCTTTTGCTTGAAGACTTTTGCTGAGCCTGAAGATTCATGGTTCAGTCTATTCTCCCAGCTGCACACACAGTGTTTACAATCCACCCATCCCTGAGGCTGGGGGAGGAAAGGCACCTAAGTCTCTCTTTTCCATTCAGTTCTAGTAATAAAAGGCAGGAAAGAAGTCCAGAAGAAAGTGCCTCCACTTCCTTTTTCTTTGTGTGCTTCTTCTCCCGCTTCTTTTCACTCTTATCCTTTGTGGTTCAGAGGTCAGTAGGGTCCACTCAGTTACAGGTCCTGAAATAGAGAAGCAATTGCAATGCATCATCAACAGACATAACTGACACACAAACCCTCACGTGATAAGCAAGTGTGTGTCTGTCCCATTTCCCACAGAACCTAAGATCAGGATAATATGTTTAGAGAAAGAAGAATGCAAAACAAAACATCTGCTCACACTGCAGTTATCACACTGTATTTGCATGACGTAACTCCCAATTGCATGCAGACTTCTGACTAATCACTCAAGCTCATCCTGAAGGTTTTTCTCTTTGACTCCCTCTCATCTGGGCAATTACTGCTGTCTTCCTGTAGCCAGAATAATCTGGTTTTAATCTGAACTCAAAAACACAAATCAAAAAACCCTCCTGACTCACCAAAAGACAAACAACATGTCAGACCACATTTCTCAGAGACATATAAGACACACACATGTACTTGAAGGCGGCAGCCAAGCTCACAGCACGGTGCTCAATACAGTGGTTTGAAGGGAAGGATTTAGGCAGCAGCCCATCACACACACATCCAAATCATTGCAACTGCTTTCCAATTAAGAACTGCCCACCAAGAACTGAAGCCAGGGCCTGCTCAACCTGCTGCCCTCACAGATACTTTCTTCAGCAGCTGGAAGCAACTCCTCACGCTCAGGTCACACTCATGGAACAGTGCTCCAGACCGACTGTTATGGCTGCTCCCAGACACCAGCAAGTATCTGACAGTGTAAAGCTGCAAACATAACATGAGAAAGCCTTTCCAGAACATGCAGTCCAAGAAAATTCTACCTTCCTCTTCCACAGAAGAAAGCTATCCACAAATTTAGGCTTTAAAAGCCTAGTTTGCAGGATTATGGTCTAATGCGTTAACACATACACTGGTATTTCTTATTAGGATACCTAAAACCTTTTAAGAAATTTAGTTTTAAATTTAATTAAATTCTTAAACTATGACTAATGCAAGTTAAGTGTGCCTAACACTATCTCTTTTCAATATGCACTCTATTTAAATCACACTGCCACTATATTTCAGAAAGATGTTAATAAGCTATTAAAAACCTGCTCTTATTGCATCCCTTCTGATATAAAATCAAGTTTCTCCTGAGTGGAACAGGGAAGATTAACACACACACACACACACTTCCCCCTCCAATGAAACTTACAATCCCCACACCTCTATATGAATTGGAAAATAATGGAAGCATCCAGCATGCTGCAGTCCTGTAACCCAAGTTTCCTCTGAACAGATACAGCTGCAGTAGAGATGTTAATACTGGGGTGGGGTTAGGAGCACCATGAGGAGAAAGAGACAAAGAGTTTAAATGAACTTACGCAACTTCCAGCTCAGAGGCCAAGCTTGGCTTCAGTGCCACTGGAACCATGGGCCTGTGTTTCAGAGCGAAGTGACTAATTTCCTCAAACTGTTACATGTCTGTTCCCCCCCCCACCCCACACCGCTCCTTCCCCCTTCATCCTGGCTACAAACCATGGACCTCTGCCACCCTGTATCTGGGAGCCAGGGCGTTCCTCCCTCCTCTAAGCACCACGTCTCAGCTCATTTTCCAGTTCTCTTTCAACAGGATGAAAATAACTCTAGGAGAAATTATGGACACGTGAGATGGAAAATTCTCTCTAAACGAGCACACAAACAAGGATTTCATAAAGTTACATTTGTCCTATTTTAAAACTTCATTAGGAGAGGAAAAAACATCCTACAGCAGGAAACTGATCTCTGGTAGCAAAAACTGTAGCGGTGGAAAGGTTGCTATGTGCCTCTTAGCCGGCATTAATGTTTCTCTCTCTCCTTGCTTTTTGCAGCACTGCTCCAAACATTAACAGAGCCAACAGCTAAACCACAACAACTGAAGTAATACTAGTAACAGCAGCTGCTGACACAATCTTACTTTCTGGAATCATCACAAGCTATTTTTTCTCCTCAAACTAGATAACCTTGTAACAGCCTCGCTTCCTCTGATGTTTTTGCATCAGGAAGGGAAAAAAAAACCCAAAACACAAACAGCTGATGCTGTTCTTAATAGTGGAGGCTGAGATTTGCAAATACTACACAAGCAAGTATGCAGAAGGCCTTTAGAAAGAGAGCTCTGATGTTAGTGAGAAAGCATTGCCTTAGCACAGGTCTCCAAACCTCCACTCAAGCAGATCTTGGCTCTTTTTCCCATTACTAGGTAAGAAGTCACCAGCATTGCAAAGCTGTAACTCAGACCAGTTTAGAACCACGCCTATCTAGGAAAGATGTATCAAAAGTATTAACATGCAAAGTTTAGCAAAAAGAAAGCAGTTTCAGAGATAACCTAAAGGAGGGAAAGGAGTATGTACTTCTGTGTTCCATAAAGGGAGTCCCAGAAAATATTATGTGTCTTAGGGAAGTTACCTTGTCACTTAAGACTGTAGTGATTGAAGAACAATTGCAGCTCAAGTTACAACAGCATAAAAACCAGGATAGTAAAAGTTACTTTATCTGGGAGGAAAGATATTTCAGATACTTTGAGCAAAACACACTTACTGAAGATCTCAGGCCTCCCAATCACATGCTATATATAAATCTTAAGAGATCACCAAGAAAAAAATAAGAAACAATAAAGGAGGATTTGGTACATCTGGCATTATATGGTAAAAGAAAGTTTCCAAAGTTAGCTTTGTAAAATTTCCTCCTAGCTGAAAGCTATCTTGTATGTCATCCTCATAATAACAGTCCGTAATTTAAGCTGAAGTGATAGATGTTCAAGCTGCAGCATGACTGTGCTCCAGGAAAGCTCACGCTTGGCAGCCTCATTGGCTGAGCACTGCTGGCTCTATGACTAAGCAGGCTTCCCTCCCTGAGGTTGAGGGATGAGCTCACATTATCATCATCCTAGCCAATTACCAGCTTTGGGTTGGATTTTTTTTGTTTTGTTTTACTTTAATTTCAGCACAAGAGTCAGCCTGCAGTAGCACAGTAAAACGGCAACACACTTCCAGGCTTGGGAGTGCTTTGGAGCAGCGTGCCCCTAGACATTTCTTACCTTGGAATAAAGCACAGGGCAGTTCTGGAACCCTAAATCCCAGAAGATACTGTGTCTTGCCTTGAAATAATACTGAAGCACTATGAAAAAAGCAAAACCTGTGCATCAGTACATTTTGTTTTAATAACTCTAGGTTTTGGCATGCAAGATCATCAGTTATTTTCACTTCCAGGAACTTCTGGCATGCAAGAACATCTCTCAACCTTTCTTCAGATGAATATGAATTGTACATCACCTCTAATACTGTAAATATTTTCAGATTTCTAAAGAATTTCTTCTGTTGCAAGGCTTTCTCCTCTAGACCTAAGAAGAATGTCAAATTAGATACATATATACTGCATAACTGCCCACTAGTGTTTCCTGGAATGAAAAAAAAAAAACCCAACCCAACCAGCAAAGTAACCTATGGCACCTTACTGAGAGGAGTTAGGGTTAGCATTTTTAGCTAAAACCTCTCTGGTGCATCCGCACTAGAGTGTTAAAACACACATACAGAAGACCATGTGGGCTAGATATAGGCAAAGTCTCCTGAAGGGCTTAAATTTTAAAAGGAATAAGGAGGAGTCTCTTCCTGCATTCGGGGCACTGTCCTCAAATGAAGTCCTTTCAAAGCAGAGATGCATGAGGAGTGCAGTGCACAGGCACTAGGAGCAACTCCACCAGGCTAGTTCCAGCCCTGAGCACCCATTAGCAGATTTTACTCAACCCAAAATAGGTTCAGAAGAATTGTTTTGATGTCCCTATCCTATCACAACAATCTTGTCCCAGTTACATTGTTAGTCTGAAAAGTTTGCTATAAAACCTTTTTTTTTAAATTAAAATTAAGAGGTTATTTGATTTGGTAGAAAAATTACAAACACTCCCTCACAGCCATTTAAAATAGCTTTATCTTCCTTTAAAAAATTTTCCTTGTATATTTAATAAGCACCCACCAGTATTCCTTTTCTTTAAATACTCTTTACTAAGTATGCAGATATTTGTACAGTTCTACATAGCAAATTCAGGACTTCACACACTGTAGTAATTTAAATTCTACTCTCCAGCCCACCTGTCAAGGTTTGTGCTGTTCTGTGCTTTGCTCAGCTCACTCACTACACGTCTATATTTGGCATGATAAGCAAGTTTAAATTGTGAACATTCCTAATCTCCTTTGAGATCGTTTGCACATGATTCTCTCTGACAGAATGGCCTGGGGAAGACTGACTTCTCCAACCTCGGCAGAGTTAAGGATGCAGAAAATAAGTGGTGGCAGACCATCTTTTTCATCACTTTAATACTTCTATTTTAGTTTTCTTCATATATATAAAAAATAAAGCGTCCCTGGGTTCTACCTAATGCACATTCTCAGCCTTTAAAGCAACAATGCTGTCACAAATCCTTACAGGAAATCTGTCAAATTAGAGTGCTAAGAATCATTTCTCACCAAATCCTCCTGCTGCCAGCAACTCAAACTACTTTTAATGATGACAAACAGATTCCAGGAACAATCTTTACATTCAAGTCAAATGCAGCAAGCTACTCAGTGTTCTTCCAAGACAGCACAACTGAGACTTCTTCTCCAATTTGCTCACTGTTATGATCAAATGCCACACTTATGAAACAGGTAGAGAATCATGACAGACATTTTACTAACAAGAAACAAAACCAGAGGAACTAAATTACTTCTAAGATGGCATAAACCAAGTCAAAAACCAAGAAGATAACATAGTATTCTAGCTATCTGCTCCACTCCAATCCTGCAGGAAAACATGGGTTTAAATCTACATGCAAAATTAAAATTGGGTGTGCTATTGACACTTGTGCAGAAAGAGCAAAGAAAATGTCATTCCTCCAGTGCAATAGCAGGACAGAGGTAGTTCAACAAGGTGCATATTGTTTCTGGTTTTGGTGGTTTGTGGGGTTTTTTTAAACAACTGGAGACTCACAGGGCACCACAAACAAAGAACTTATACAATGAACGAACAGCTAACAGAAATTTCACCCCTGTGAAACCACCACCACCACACCACCACCTTTGCAAGTCTTGAGTAAGACCAGAGAAGCAATGAAAGCACAGGACAGTTTTTCTGCTAGGTAGAAGCTCTGCAAAGCTTAGTGCACAGCTCATCCATATCCTATGCTTACCCTGCTGTATATGAGAACAGCTACCATCTCGCCTTCACGAGCATCTCCTGCACACTCAGTTTGCCACATTTTCTTCCAGTTAGCTACACTTAAATTGGGGGTTGGACCCGATGATCTCTTGAGGTCCCTTCCAACCCCTAAGATTCTGTGATTCTGTGAAATTCCTGCAGATTGTTTGCAACCTCCCACTCACCACCTTAAGGCACCTTGAATGGGAAGGATAACAGCACAGCTTTCCTGCACATCACCAAGGGAAGGAACGAGGGCAAACAAAAAAATAGACCATCTTTGTAAATTCTATACAGCAAAGCACAGCAATTTATCTTCTGAAAAAAAGGAAAGCCCAAAGCAACTGAGACACACAACATTGTTCAAGCAAGCAAAACATGTAACAGAGGATGCTGGTTTTGCATCCCTATCACCTTATCCCAGATATCTAGGTAACAGATATCCCAGATACGTAGATAACATGTCTAGAGAGCCTGTCTCTACAGCAAAGGGTTTGTTTTCCAGGAGCCTAGCCCCACAGAAGAGTAGCAACAGAAGTCCAAAGTGAAGAACCAAACCAAATAACTGCAGAGCCTCCAGTTCAAAAGAAGCCTACTGCAAAAGAATCTAAGTAGGTGACAATCATCCCCGAAAACACCTCCAAGTAAGAAGGTAATCTAGTGATCTGTACCGGAAGAATCCATAAAGCCTATGAAATGGGGAAGTCTTGTCTAGTAACACTGCATAGCAAAAAGGGAACTCTTTACAAATACACCCACACCAGGGGCAAAGAGATCAAAGGGAAGCTGCTTCACAGACAAAAGGGAAAACAGCATCCAGAAAGCTTGACAACTTCCAATGCTGCCCGAAGGTGCCTGCCTGAGGCTAGCAATCGCATACCTAAAGGAGTACACAGGGAAGAGGGTTTAGGCCATCCCACATTTTTGCGTGATTGGCCCATTTCTATTGCAGAGAAAGGCTGAAGCGGTGACTGACTGCAAGGGTGCCTCTGCCCTGAGGACAACATGGTTAAAATTACTTCATTACCACTTTCACTTTCCCATTTTCAGAGGCTGGGAACCGATAAAGCTGTATTAAAGCACTGTACTAACCAGAGATTCAGAAGTGAAATTCCTCAGCTGTGTGACATGAAGCAGGGAAGACAACAGTCAGGCTGAAGGACCATGTCTCAGCAAAACCACGCAGCTTGCATTGCACCACCAGATGTGGCTAACTGCTGCAGCCTAGAGCATTCCGGACATTCAGCAACAGGTTAATTACCTACAGCAAGCAAAACAACACAAAATGTAGAAAAAAATATTGTTTGGGAGAAATATACATACCCAGGAAGAAAATATTAACTACACCTCATGAACTAATCAAACCAAGGACAAATAGAAATCCTACATTAGTAAAATATCTGGTCTGTTGCAGTAAAGGATGTAATTAAGGAGAGTTGGTGAAAATATTTTCTCATAGGTGTTATTTAATTATGCAGCTTTCTTTTCTATTCAAATGATCTTAAAATTCACCTAAGCATGCATTCTGATTCTATTTTGACCTACTATTCACATCCATGGACATGGTCTTATTTATTGCCTACCACCACTATTTTCCACGTTCCACCTAAACACACAGATGCATTCTAGTATACAGGACATGACAGAGAAAGATTTTTTGGGTTTGAATTATAGGGTCTGCGGCACCACACTTGCTGATCAAAAGGAAATTTTCAGGTAACAGACCTGAGAGGGCAGTTGTACACTCAAAGAATAACCTGTATTTTATGTTGGCTTCCTCAATTCAAGCTGTAAACTCAGTACAAGTACTGGAGGTTTGCTTTCCAAAATGCACCTGGGATCCTCCACATAATTTTGTTTTAAAAGAATGATCAAGACACACAAAGTAGTTACAAAGAAAACACCCATAAGAGCTGATTAAACATATGAGCCCAGTAAAACCTGGCTTACACAAACAGCTCCACCAGAATAAAATCAGCATGGAGGAGGAAGAAAGACTATTTAAAAGACAGACTGGAATTTGAAAACTGAACAGATTATTAAACAAGCAACAAAAGATGGAAAGAAGACACCACCGTGAGTTATTTTTAGGAGAACTGACAATGCTGTTTCTATCACCTATTGAAACAGTACTACAGCAAATACAAGTTAGATCAATTTAATTTATCCTCAAGTAAAATTATTTCAGTGGTATTCCCAAAACACATTGACATATCGCCCAAACCTCATCACACAAGAACAAGAGTCACGATTTGCACCAGATTCATCTTTCACCTTGCCCAGAAACAACACACTGTTCTTAGAGACAGCTATGTAAACCAGACTTCTGTAAACAAATATGCAGGAAAGCCCATCTTTACAAATGGCTTGGCAACACAGTGCAGGCTTACCCTTTAAAAAAAATAGGTATATGGTAGGTTTCTTAAATTAATGTTTATAAACAGCACTGAAGTTAGTAATATTAGTTATCATAATTTGTCATCATGATAAACACCATGATCTGAAGATGCTTGGGCAGCCTTAGTGCACAGAAAGGGCACAGCAATTAGGAAGTAGGAAAGGCTGCTTTTGGGCTTAGTGAAGTTACAAGAAGATACTGCTCTTTCCCACTGGAAATGGGTTAACAGTTCTAATTGTAAGCACTTAGGTAGCTATTTTTAAGCCTTTTTGTTTGGAGCTGTCAGGAAGGGCAGTTGCTACCAACAGAGACACCAATACTCCAACAGGCAGGCCATAGCAGCAGGCTCTACAGTCAGAATGGCAAAGAGCAGGCCAAAAGCTTCTCCCTGCCCTCGCATTCACATAGCTGACATAACCACACTGCGTCCCTCATTCCAAATGCCTCTCCTACCACAAACACACCAGCTGCAGGATTGCATGGATACACCCCAGAGACAGACCAAGCCTCTCTGCACTTTAGTCCTGAGAAGAAAATACAACTGAAGGCGCTAATCTGCAGCAGGAAAGATTGCTGCAGGCGCAGTTGTTTCCATCTTATTTTTTCTAGCTGTCCATCACAAAGCCAGACACACACAAATGTCCAGTGCATGGAACACCACAGTCTGAGCACTTCAGAGATTCCTTCCAGGCTTTTTAAGAGGTAAGGGTCTACAAATAAGGGAAAAGAAAGTGGAAAGTTCACAGAGAGGATGATACTTTCCATTCCCAGAGATTTCTTCATGAGACATATAAACGCACTCAATACCTAGACCATACTCTCAGCAGAGACACTCCTGACGCCATCAAGCAGTCAGGGTCACTTGCTCAAGTCTGGCTGGAGAATAGCTGAGACTAAAAAGCACAAGCAGAGCCTCTGAGGATCTAGGATCAATTCCAGGTCTGCTACAAAAACACATGTTAAGCAAACCAGTTCATAAAATGAGAACAATACCCAAAACTCAGTACACTGATAGTCATGAAGTATTTTGAGATTACAAAAATTGTATTATCTTTAATGATACTCACAGGCTAGATGGGGATTCTTCTGCAAAGAGCTTAAAAGTCTAACTTGAGACACGATGGTGCAACAAGGCAGCAATAAGCAAAGAAGAGGGAACGAGCCAAAAAAACAAAGGAAAAAGGTCACATAAATAACAACATAGTTGTTCTTTTGTCATATGGCTGCCTCTGCCTCACTCAACCCAGAAATCTCTTCTTGTTTTTCAGCAGTTATCTAAGCTGAAGCAATGCTGATCTCAGTTTGCCCACAGCCCCACACTTGCAGCCAGGATGATGCCAGTATTGCCTGAGCTAATCTATTATAAAATTACTGAAGTAGTTAGCCTTTCTGACAGCACTGACAGGACTTTAGTTCCACGTTCTAAATTTAGGTCTTTTAAGAAGTCTTATGGTCACTGTTGAATATAAAAAAGTCTCTGTATTGTGCTGGTCTGTTAGAAGGAAACAAGAAGCTCTTGGACATGAACGGGGCTGTCAGGAAGGTAGGTAAACGAACACTAGTTAATACTGGGGGACAGACACACTGAAAGGCATGGGCAAGCACAATCATGACATAGTGGAAGCCAGCCAGGTTTAAAGCCAGGAGCCCACAGAGTATTCAGATTTCTTAATCTTTACTTAAACAAACAGAACACTCTCCAAGCTCCTGGAATCAGAGCTCCCTGTCCGTTACCCGACAGATAACTGTCCAATCTTCTCCTTTTAGCCACAGGGATTTCAGCAAAGGGAAAAAATAGCAGATGGTTGGCACCAATACTGGATCAAAAGAAGTCTCTTCCATTTTTTATAGTGGCTTATCTGTATCCTTAGTAACATTATAAAACACTTCCACAACTGGGCCTCCGTGACACCAGCCTCACACTTACTTACAGAAACTTTCTAAAGATTCAACTCAAGAACCCACCCATCCTTCACTTTATGACTAGAAAGGAAAACTGTCATTCAATACCACCATGAGAAAAAGTATCCTGTATTAGGAGACATTACAAAACTATTAAAATTGAGCAGAAGAGTCAGTTCTTAGTAGAACACAAAGCTAAGGTTGCAATGATCAAGTTCAATATTACAGGAAAAGTTAAACTTTACACATTAATCTGTGTACATATGGAATTCTGTGAACATTAAGCAGATTGAAGTATGACATGCTTTTTACATTTACCCCCTGCACTTAGTTCACTCTGCAAGTCCTGGGACAATATACATACATTCTAAGTAAAGTCATAACATCTTGGGTCAATAATCTTGTATTACACTTTGAATATCTGTACTTCCTAGAGACACAAACTACATAATTGCTGTTAACAGGAACAGTAAAAAAACCCAGATCATACATAATTAGAAAGTCACACAGCTCCTTACTAGAAAAGCTGAAGAGATGATGATCAGTGCTGAACACTTGACCATGTCCAAAAGGTATTGCTAAGACTTAAGAAAAATTAAAATCCCTTACGTAATATAGTTTTCACTCTCAGAATGACAGACTAATGAACTAATCATCCCTTCAGGTTTATGTATTCCATTAACCTGATACAGCAAAGAAAAAGAAATTCTGAGACTGATGCTCCTTTACAATCCATACCTCCTCTAGTGGATTCTACAGGATTTTTCCACACAAGTTAGATAGCACTCTTATTTCAGATGATTTACTAATTCACCTTTTGTCCCACAGCTTCTGATGACTTTACTGTTTTCAACACATCTCCAAACAATAAGAATGAATGCTCAGTCTCCCATCAGCAGGCTGACATTTGCTACACTTTTCTTCCTCATTTGGAAAGACCAACACATCAACCACGGCAGAAAAACATTCCTCTAGCTGCTACACTGAACACTAATTTCACTTGGGGAAAGCAGTGGGAGGAACTTGCCCACAAGCAAGTGTATTATTGGTATACTTAATATTTACACACCACTTTGCAACAGTTAAAACAATATATTAACACCAATTCAGCCAACCTCACAACCTGTGTCATTTGCAACACTGTATTTTAACAGGTAAACAGACACAACACAGCCTGTTTAGCACTGAAGAGCAACAGGTAGCCAACAAGATATTATTCTTCTGAAATTCCTTGATCTCAGTTTTGTCCACTGTCCACTCTGTCATACCTAGTAAATGCAGTCTGTATCTCCACAGCGTCAGGTAAAGCATCTTTATTTTTAACAGATGCACTAGAATTCTGGAACTGGTGTAGAACACCACTTCTCAAAATACCCTGTAGCACTCCCCCCATTCTGATGCAAATATTAAGTCTATTTTGATCTAAAAATCACCATGTTTTCCTAAAGCACACATGTTCACCCACCTACGTCTGTAGAAGACCTCTAACATTAATTAACACATTATGTGGCAGTATTGTACAGGAGATCTCTAACCGATATTCCACACATGCCTTTGAACAACCCACGAGCTCTGCCTGGAACCGAGGGTAATAGGAAGGGCTCTTCCACTTGCACCAACTGTACTGGTTGAGGGTTTGGCATTGTTTTGGTAAGAAAATCACAACCTCAGCCAGGTGCACTCCTCTTACTTCTTGCACTGTAGTACAGAAACTGCATTAGAGCAGTTTCTATGTTGCATGGCCTCATAATCATAGTATAACAACTACAGGCTCTGGAATGCATTTACTCTGGCAACGCCTCTTTAAGAGGGGGGACTACTATTACTCTGTTTTTATTGAAGAGGACTGAGTCTGAGAGACGATGAAGTGACTTTCCTAAGAGGTCCAGACAGAGCAGGGAACCCAAGCCAGCACCCTACCCTTTCTATCACCTTCAGTCTCTTCTTCAGTTTGAAATTCCATCTTAAGGATAGCTAAAACACAAAGGAGACCTCTTTGAAGCACTTCTTATTTCAGCCTGCCCATGAGATTGCACGCCATGCATCACAATAAACTCAAGATAAGCACAGAGCAGGCGATGCAGGCTTACTATGCATCTAAAAGTATCTTCCTAGATTTTATTTAGGCATATATGGGTAGCAGTGTCCAGGAGAAACAGCAAGTCAGAATACTACGCAGACCTATTCAGGTACAAATACGACGCTGTCAGTAATTTTGTCGAGGGATTAGGTAACATTAGTAAATAACCTCATCAAATCCCTTCCCTGCAAGCAATTACAAACTCAAATGAAGAAATAAGGGAAGGAATATACTAATTTATAGCTAAAGTAGATTAGCTTTGATACATCTTTGCATCTGGTTTATATCACTTACAATCACCATAAACACAAAATCACATCTTTGAATTAGGGAACAAAAGAGGGGAGCTCTGAAATGTTGTAAGACAATGCTTTTCTCAATTACCGTGCATGTATATTCCATCTTCGCATCTCCTTCCCCACAACCACTCCAAGGGAAGAGAACTTTTTGTTCTTTTCCCACAACTGCAACATCTGAGATGCCACAAATAAGAAACAGCTTCCAGGCCCATAAGAAATGGATGCAACAGAGTTAGATGTGTTCAGAGCCCACCCGTGTAGGGACAAGCTTCCACTCCTTGAACCCTCAGAAGATTCAGTCAGTTTAACTCTGTCTCTGGCCAAGTTAAGAGCAAAACTTGTACTGATTTTCAGGAGGAAGACAGCAGAGATCACAGCAGTTGGTCTGCAGGAACAAGGACTCTTTCAACGTACCATGGAAGGGGCTATAATGCTACTACCACGGGCCCTTCTGAGGTCCCAGCTGTGAGGGGCACCAGTGTCCTTGCCCCAGTTTCACTCTGCACCCACTAATGTTGGATTTCTGTCATTTAAGAGTGGAGAGAGGAAAGGGAGGGGGGCAGAACTATAACACATTTGGTTGTGAAATACAATGAAGCATCATGGAAAAAATACAACAGGGGGCAGAGTTCTAAATGCCAACAAGAAAGGTGAAATCCCAAGTCTTGTTTCTCCCCTTTCCATACAAAACAATCTATGCATTTATAGCAGCTATTTGGAAAAAAAAAAAAAAAAGCAAGCCACAAGAGTTATGTATGAGAAATGCCAAGTCACAGGACTACTCAGAACAAACAAGTACTCATTTGCAGATAACTGATAAAATGCACCTATTACAATAGGTTAAGTGAAGTCAGTTCTGTTCCTAAATCTCCCACCACTTTTATTCATGGCTTTGTTCTCTCTTCCTTACTAAAAGCCCTGAACACTCAGCACAAAAAGTTCCCTTGCAGACAAAATATGCTAAATCAAAGTCACAAAAGTACTGGCAGAGCCACAAAAAGTGAACAAAAAAGCAAAGCGAATTCACTCTCATCACTACCTACACGTAAGACCATCAGGGAAAACTGTTCAGCTAAAAAAGAACAGCTTCCATCTATATAGTTCTTGCATGCAGCTGGCTATGTTTGTATGATTGTAGCCTTTTCTGTAGCTACAGCTTTGCTTAAGCAAGGTTTACACATTCTTACGGTATCCTCAGCCCATCTTCTGCAAGTTTGTGACCCTGGCATTGGCATATAGCTTCATGGTGGCATCTGCTCAGACACAGGGATTCTCCAGAGCAGCCTTTCCAGAGACCCAGGGCTGAAGAACGTATCACTTTCGATTTCTGATGGAGGTCAAGTACAATGAGTACAATGGTTAGTTTCCATTAACTTTGCAACATGCAGGAAATGAACACATCATAAAAAGGTGAGACAACAAAACAAAAACCCAGCAGGAAGAAGAAAAGACCTCCCTTCTGAAACCAGAAGTGTTATCAGTCCCTGCAAATGCACTCCCAGTACATTTCGTCTATTTTCTTGAACATGATGCCTTACAGTTAAATATACTTGGTTCCACAAAGATACCATTGCAGGACAAACTGTTTCAAAAGACATGAAGCACCCATTCCATTAAGCAGCTGCTATAAATTCTTAAGTCTGCTTTAGTGTGGCTTTTTCTCTTTTCCTTCTCACACTTGGTAAATTCTTTAAGATAATTTTTTTACTTTTACTTTACCTGAAAGTAATAGGACAAATTTGGACATTAAAAAAGCTACAGCTCTGCTCCTATCCTTGAGGAAATGCAAGGTTTTCCAAACATTTCACTTGTTAATATAGATATTGTTTCATTTTATTCATAGATATTTGTGAAGAGGCATTAACACTTTGTTTTTTCAATACAGAAAGAATATAATGTGTCAAAATTTCTCAGTATCATTGGAGGAACTGCTTACAGTTTCAAAGAGTGTGACTTCTCAAAAATCAAACGAAAAATGTCACACTCAGCTCCCCCTAACATTCAGCAGACACTGGATTCAAAGGTTCAGGTTTTCAATGGCAGCAGTTGGAAAAAAAACACCTGTCGGTTGCGCAACTCCCAGTATCACTTCACTAGCTCTCTAGTCAAATTCTAAAATAAGCAGATCTGCAACTCTACTGTTAAAAAAGGAAATTGCTTACCACACTCCAACTTTTCAAGCTTCTTATACCTTAAGCACGTCAACTGATACTTCTGGTGGGCTTTGATAAAATCCACAGCAATAAAGATGCTTTGCTTGCCTAGCTGCAATGGCAAAAATTTCCTCATCCCAATATGGGCATGTTCTTTTCCTTTTCGTTCTGGAGAACTAACTCTTCAGTAACAGTACCCACCCGCAGCCTGTTTCTTGCTAATCTGTGTACTTACAACACTGTCACCGACAGTCTAGGACTCACACAGAACATCAGGGGTTGGAGGGGACCTCAAAAGATCATCTAGGCCAACCTCCCTGCCAGAGCACAAACATAGCTGTTTCACTAACCCAGCCTAGGAACAATTTGCACAATCAATCTGGGGTGGAATGGGGAGGGTTGTGTACTTGTAAATTGTAAATCGTTAACACGTCCCCCTCTCCCTTCAAGCAGACAGCACACACAAAAAAGGCAAGGGAAATAATTAACCTTCCAACTCCAGAATTTCAGCTTCAGTTCCCTAAAGTAGCTTCATGCACAAAATCGACATGTGGAAAGAATAATCACTGGTGACCAATTTGCTGAGGGTTGTGGAAAACTGGCTTGTGGAGTACAGAGAGCTTTGGCCAGAGATCTGCTGCAGTCTTGTGTCACACAGACATCAGTGAACGTGCACCACAAAGGCAGCACCATGTCCTTCCCAGGGATTCTGGAAAACCTCTGCGTTTAAAAGCAATCACTGACCACCTCTCTCCTCCCATGCTAAAGCTTAACCACCCTTTTTTTTTAAGGAAAAAAAGACAGAGACAATTGCAAACATATGGACTAGCTTAAAGAGCTTAAAGTCACTTTTTAGCCTTTAAGGCATGCAACTCCATTACATGGCCCAAGGCCTCCTCTGGATACTGGCATCATTTCTGTCAGGAGATGCAATCCATTTATTTTAAGACACAGAAGGGCGGTGTTGTTTTAATCCAAAAGCTTGCTTTCAGTTTGAAGCTGCCTTTTTCAAGCAAAATCCCTCTTCCTTTAAGCATCTTAGTATTTGGAGATGAAGTAACAAACAATATTTCATTACAGAACTCCCTCACTCAAAGAAAAAAAGGAAAAAAAAGAAATGTGCAACAGCCTTATACCAAATCCGCTATTTTTGCATCATAATTCCTTCCTGAAGATGCAGCAGCTCTCGTAAGTGCTGCCTACATATAATTTTAGCTCTGTACTTTGCTCTACTCAGTACCAAGTATTTTAGTAATTACAGATATACTTCTTAAGTATCTTCTAAATTTGCACTTTAAAAAAAAAAATCTTGCTTTCCTATCCAAAATTAAATCTGTATTTGGGAGGTGCTGAGACACTGGGTTTCCCCCTGGCAGGGGAAGCCTATGCTCCCCTGCTCTCTTTGAGAGTACCAACATGTTGGTACCTCTGGCATATACATCTCTGCTATCCAGATCCACTCAGTGCTCTAAAAGAACTGCTTGCAGACACTATTGTAGATATCTGGGGACCAATAACAATGTACACTGCTGTTACAGCTCAAGGCCTGTATATCCCTAGCTCCTTTCCTTTTCCAAACTCCCTAAGATCCCTCTTCTCTTTCTTACTAGCCAGAAGAAGTGCTCTCAAATCGCTGCTGCAAGAAGCAAGTGTAAGCACAAATTTCCATTTATAGCTCTCTACTAAAAAGGTTTTTTTTTCTCTTGTTGAGGCAAACACTGGTGGTGGTATGATTACAATCCATCTGTGCATGTAGCTGGTAAAAAAGTTATTTCCTCTTACAGAGGGTTATATTTATTTAGCCATCGCACAGCTGCTCCAAAGCCACTTGGAGTCTAAAAGCATGCTTTTCTGATGTTGCATTTTCCAATGAAACGTATCAGCTGCTGAGCAAGAACCCAAATGACAGCCTGGAGAAACAGTATCTCTCAAAAGGTTTGTGTCCTCCTTGCAGCTGAGCACACCGGTCTCAAGAGTGATGAAATACTGGCTGCCCTCATAACCAGGCACCTGGCGGCTTCCCCTGCCCTTGCCGACAGCCTGACATGCCATGACCTGTGCCTGCAGCTGCTGTGACAACCAGTCACCCTCACACCCCCTCACAATTAATTTAGAATCCCCCAAGGCCCAGCCAGGCATTAAACACCCCTGTAAAAGACAGGTGAGGTGACAGACATTTGCAGCACAAGCATGGAGTCCTGAGCCCTGTACAGCAACACACATAAAGGCATCCTGGAATTCAGTCCTTTCATTTAGGTTCTGGATAAGGATTTGTGTTTTAATACACAGTCCCTTCTGTTGTTTACAGTATTTGCTTTGCATTTCCATGAGCAATGAATACACACAGCTTCCTTTTCAATTTCTGCACTAGAAGGAAAGCAAGCTCCCTAAAATGATAAACTAGATTAAAAAGAACACCACGGAGTTCAGACGTTGCTACATGGGAAGCTTTTTTCCTTCTGAATATTAAAGGCCCCAGACGCTACTATCCACAGCCCTCAAGAAAAACCCTAAACCAAAGTATCTTTCAACTGCTTTAATCCTCAGCTTCCAAAGAAATGCAATGCTTTCGATGAAATTAAGGTCACAACATATTTGCAGCCTGGAGAAAGATGGTGTTCTCCCTTACAAGCATCCAATCTCTACCTGGGTATTTTATTTGACAAGAAGGGGATATGAATGCTATTTGCAAAGCATATTTTCTATGAACTCACAACAAGAAGCAACACCTGCGATCATTAATCAGCTGTATTCTATCTTGGCTACACATTATACCTATACTGTACATATACATGCATACATTTATATGACTACATACACTGCAGAGAACTACCAATTTAAGTGGCAAAAGTTTTTCCTAAGTAGCTTTCTTAAATATTCTTCTTAAAATGAGGCTTTATCCCCACAAACAAACAAGCACTACACAAACAATCTGAATAAATTATGAAGCATATTAGTAGTTTTCACCTCCAAAAATTCAATTTGAGAAACTTCTGTTATCCGAAAGTGATCCAGCTGCATGTAAGTACAAGTGCTTATTTTTTCATGCTTAACCAACAAGGTTTGTAGTTAAACCTGTATTTAGAGTGATCTACAAAGGAGAGGGGGAAAATATTCTTCAGCTGGAAATAAAGCTTTTTTACGTTACTGTGACAGAGGAAGCTTTTCTTTAAACTAGGAACAGCTAATCTAAAATGCTAGACATAAGTTACAGATTTATTACAGAGGGTACTGAAAAGAGCTTACCCTGTTTGAAACTAATATGTAATATATACTAGGTAAAAAAAAAAAAAATCTTCAAAAGTATATTAACATCCCTGCCTTCAATTAAGATGCAAGACACAAGACCATTTTTTCTAGCAATTGATAAGCTGACAGTTGACACTGTTCCAGACACATGAGTTTTCCAGATACTCCTGATAAAAAAAAAATTCTATAAAAAAGGGACTGGGGATAAATCATCTTTAAAGCAAAATGGTCTCCACTGGCATGCCAAGTATTAGCCTTTACTTTACTTCTTTATCGTTTGGCTTTTAAAAAGTTTTGTTTGTATAACAAAAACCTAATCAGTGGTTCTTCCCCTTCAAAGTAATTGGCAAGTCATCTGTTCTCAAAATTCAGCATTCTTAAGAAAACCTGCCATGCTGCTGTGAGACTAAAGTGAATGGTGTGAATGAATGAATAAAGGGATACAGAAAGAATAAAACACACAGCTTGAACTTTTTGGTAAAGCGACTTGCAAGTAAGACTAAAAGTTTCCAGTAACTTATTTCCAGCAATGAAATAGTTTTCAACTAAACTGACAATGTAGTTGAGAGTTTCCAAGGGTGTAAATAGTACAGAGTTTTGAAAGTCAAAAGCAAGCCAAGTTTCTCCCAGAATAAACTCCCCAGTTACTTCATGCAACTTTGTTACCAGCTCTGCAAGCCAGGACTGCAGTAGTAGCTACAAGAAACACACCACAAGAAAGCTTTCTTACTTTCTTATCCACTATGCCAAGCAGTAGTAGTTTTGTGCAAATATGTCCTGTGCAGAAGATTGATAATAGGAAGGGCAAAGTTTCCCCAAGACACTGCAGTTGTTGGTCCTGTTTGCTGGGTCTGTCTAGCCATGTAGTAGAAAAGCAGTATTGGTGTCACACAAAATACAGTTGTTCTTCTGTGGACACAACCAGCTTCTCTCAGCTCCCTTTACTTGTTCACCATCCCATATTTCCTGTGCCCAAGACAGCTGACTTCTCTATGTTGTAGCACTTTGTGCCCAGGGCCGATTCTGAATCCAAGCTCTAATTAATTTAAATGAAGATTATAGCGTGATAAAGGGTTACAAACCAAACCATCTTTCCCTTTTTTTCAAGCAAGGAAACATCATACTCTTCAAGTCTGTAGTATGATGCATTAAGTAATTGCACAGTACTGGATTTTCATTAAAATAATTCAACAGTATGCAAAAGTGTTCAGTGGAAAAGCAAGGGGTTAAAATCTCCATGATAGTTGCCTCGAAGAGAAGCAAGTTGCTTGACACAATATTCACCAGGTTTCCTGCATTCAAAGCCATTACACTTTTCCCCTTCAGACAGGGTCACTATGTCCTGCCAATTCGTGAGCTCCCAAAAATAAACTAGTTGAGTAACTAAAGATGTCAATAGATTTTCACATTCCCTCCATGCATCCCAACGGTACTGCTCAGATGCTTACTTGTAAACAGCCAGGCATCCTACACTCTAAATTAGAGCAATTTCCCAGGCAAATTCTGTCACAATGTCAGCTATATGCTGGAACACCCACCTCTAAGCTGTACCTTTCTCTCATAAATCAAGTTACCTAAAGAGCTGTCATCTTAAAATACTTTTTAGCACAGAGCAAAATTGAGTAGTTCTGTTCATCTTCATAAATAAAAAAAACCCACAACGAAAACAAAATCCAGGTAGTACAAGGGCTGACAGATGTATAACCACCTGGGGAAAATGCCCTAGAGCCATGCTACAAGGGAGAAAGTTGATCTACCTCCTGGGCTTCTTCCAGCTTTGACCTTTCCAATGATGCTGCCAGAGTTACCCAATGGAGAAACAGAAAAGTATTAAATAACTCTGAGTAAGAGCCAGACTGAAATCATTTAAGTGCACAGAACCAGAGATAACTGTTCACTGACAGCCTGAGTTAAAGCTGAGTAACCCAGCTAAGGAAACTACTCAACCTGCTCCACACAGAAATGGGTGCTGCATTTCTAGGTTGCAATCCAGAGGCCTTAGTTTAGTTCCACAATTCAGATTTCTAGAAGAAAAATTAAGAGATTAAGCACCATGCAGAGAACCAAAAGTCAGCCTTCTAATTTGGGTGTCCAGGAAAATGCCAGTCAGAAGGGCCCACAGAGGATGTATCACATAGGCAAACTTGTATCTGCGCCTGAACGAAGTTGCTATTCTCCCTACGGCTTCGGTGCCTCAAACTGCTGAAGGGCCACAGCACCTCTCCTTCCAAAGAGAGCGCCAGAACTATTTTTGAACAAGGCCAGTTCTTTTTCAATGGCAGTAGGTGTAAGAGGGTGTGACCTCCTGTACAAAGCCTGCTGACACCACACTCACCCGGATATGGATATGCAAATTCAGAATCACACCTTCCCCTACTGAGCCCCCATCCATCAGCTCCATTTCCATTCTTAACATTGTGCCACTGCTTGTTAGGCGAGAGTGTGGTCCTGTAGCGGATCATAACAAGGCACAATCTCTGTCAATTCCTTCTTAGCAGTGAGATTGCAAGAAAGGAAGAATGCTGGAAACTGTTGTATGTCCCATAGCCCCTGTACAGCATTTTGTTGCTTTCTCTTTCAAGTCTGTCTTTGGTCTTAGTTGCCCCAGAGCTAAGTGTTTGTAAATGTATGTGTAGACTGATATGAGATTTAGGAAGCTCCATGACTACAAGACCTAGTGGTCTTCTGGGTCAGGGCAAAGGGCAACACATTCTCAAAGTTGTAGGTACACACTCCGTGCTGCCAACCATTTTAATTGCAGTATAAGCAGCTTGTTGCATCTATGTAAGATTAAAAGGCCCAGTGATATTGTAAATGTACACAGCTACACAACACACCCACCCATCCGCCAGAATATTAACATCAGTTAATTCAGAACACTAAAAGCATTTCAAGCTAGTAAAACAGATTAAGAGCAAGATTTTACTTAAGATTTTTAAAGGCTAAACAAAGCCAGTGACTTCTTGGTTAGAGTACAGATGTTACTTCTTAAACGTTGTAACCCCACTAGTATGTTAGAAAGCTCCCATTAACGTGAATTTCTAGGCTGTATTCCTGCAAGTAGATCTCCATGAGAACTGCTGCTAGGGATCCAGTCACAGCACTGCAGCCTCCACGAGCAAATCAGACCCACATGTGCTTTTGATGAAAGGGACACCTACAGATCATTTAGATGTCTAAAGGTCTAAGTGCAGCCTGCACCTCTGTTACATATTATTCAAACTAAAATAGTAAAAACTTACAATAAAACTGTATTGGCTCACAATACAGAAGAAATAGCAAAAAGGGAGACTTAGCTCTACCACATACCCTGAGAATTACAGAGCAGGTGCTGTCTTTTTTTAATTAATCCTCATGATGTGGAAAGCAGAAGCAAACCACCACATGCTGATTTGAATTATTCTCACAAATCCTCCTCAGTGGATTTCTGCTCACAATTTTGTCAAGAGAACGTCGAAAACAGGATATTTATTTTAAGAAATTATTTTTCTGTATTGGCCATCAAAGAGTTGCTGCCATCTCTGCTCTTCAGCTGACTAACATGGGACCCAGTGCAGATACCAAGTTTTCTTTGCTTTCTGTCATGCAGCCCTTTAAGTACTATATTGTGGTAGCAGAGAGACTGAAATGAGTGTTTACAATTTGAGATCTAAATCCCAGTGTAGTTTAAATTCCAATCCATTTCATTAAAAAAAGCATTAAAAGCTTCCAAGTCTAATTCTTTTCCTACCTGGGCACCTTTTTATTTTGTGTGTGCATGAGAATTTGGGGGCTGTCTTTTAAAAACAAGTTTTGCACTTTCATCTGAAATTTAAGTCTTCCACAAGCATCAACTGTAACTCCAGAATACTGTAACAACAGAATATTGATGGTCAAGAATGGAACAAGATTATTGATTTATATTTATTGCCCCTGGGGAAGAAAAACACTTCTGTTTTTAAAAACTAAAAGCCAATTAAAAGCCAATTCATTGCCAGCCAGATATATATAGTCAGCACTAAAGCAGCAGCACCTTGCCAATACACTGTCCCTTTAACTAGATACCCAAATTCAGGAGGTCAAGCAATTGTTTATGTTAACAAGTATTTGGGCCACTGCCTTTGGTCTCATATTTGCCTAGTGATACCTCTGGCAGACGTGCCTTGTGTAGAAATATATAAACTCATTAAAAAGCAGCAGTGCAACCTGGAGTCCAGTGAAAGGTCTCTAACCTTACTCTATCACCTCTGTGTTGGAGAAATGCCCAGCTTCTTGATGATCAGTCTTCAACAAGTTTCTTTTGTCTCCCATGCTTTACAATTTAATGAATATATTCATATGTCATTTTAGACAAACAAATCCCCACATCTTGGTATACATGTGTGCACAAGCAGGTTAGCTCATTTTTAAACACCAGATTACCTGAGTGAGGAAACAGAATCTCCCAGAGTGCAATTTATATCAATAATTATTTAATGGCTCTTCCAGCTGTAGAGAAAAACGTCACCAATCAAGGATTTAAATCTGCATTTTATTTTTTTCTAACAAAACTCTCAGCATTTTAATTTCCTCTATAAAGGTAAGGTAACTAGGTTTATTCATATTACAAATGAAAAACCTAATTCAGATGGGCTTTGTTCATTTTTTAAAAAGAATATCAGCACTGACTTCAATGAAGCTTCTTTTGAGGCAGCCCATTCTTTGCCTTTAAACAGGTATAAAACACAAGCACAATATAACATATACGAAACTTCCTAGGTTTTTAATACAACAGGTCAAATGTTTATTCTTAGCATCTCAAACTCAAAACAAAAATCAATTGTTTGTAAGGAGTTCCACATTCTTCTTTTCAAATTCTTAAACAATAAAAAAAAATATTTATTACAGATCAATTTTTTCTATAGAAAGAGTTACAGTACATTTTCTATAGAAAGAAATAGTGGTAATAACCAAAAACAAGGAGTCAAAGTAATTCTCATACTTCAATAGGAAAAAAAAAATGTCTTAAATGTATATTGCATTCTTGCATGTATTTAGAAAGTTATGACTCCAAAGACCACTCCAACACTGAAATTAAATCAGAAAAAATAAAGCCTATATTGAATTGTAACTTTTTGCACAATTATTCACTTGCAATAGCAACATCTGCGTGCAAAAGGTTTCCCAAATATTCAAGGAGGGCAGCTTAAACTCTTAAGGATGCCCTACAGTACAGCAATACATTTTAATTTCTAGCTTTCATTTATAGTATATTAATTTATTTCTCCCCAGACATTTCAACTTCCCTTAAAACATTTTAATTTAAATACTGTTGTAGACAACATCATTTACTCATGATATATACTCTTAAAAATATTTTTACTTTAAAAAAATTAGTTTTCCAATAAAAACCTGCATAAATTTATAATTCTAATTCAATATAATAAAAATTACAAATATTCCCTATATTTAGGATGTCTCATACAGGAAAGCATCTAGAGCTTATAAAAAAAAAAAAGAAAATTCTGAATGGAATTATTCAAAGTCACTAAATCAAACTAAACCACAGGGGCAGTCAGGTTTCCCTGCTAGTTTCACATGAGTCTTGAGCATCCTAATTTGTTTTTCATCATCAGAATCTCCTACAGCAACCAGAATGCCTTACAGCTGCAGGTCTCTCCTCTCACCACAGAGTACCAGGATTTTGTTCTCAAATGGTACAGAATAAATTCATAGTAGGAAAACACTTTGCTAACTTCTTCTCCACCCAAGTGTATTAATTTCCCACAAACACAGCTAGCTCTCCTTTCAGGAAGTGCTTGAGAAGATGAACAATACATGATGTAAGAAGAAATAAAGCCTGAAAATAAGATGGTTTAACAGCAAACAATCCAGTAAAATCCCCAGAGTATTTTTAACGTATGGCACTTTGGTTTACTTTACTTTTTCAATGTGTCTAAGAGTGAATTGTTCAGGATCAAGGAACTGAATTGTTAAGGATATTATGAAGCTGTAAGAATAGTTGATTTGCACTACTATAAAACTATAAGCAGTAATACAATTTATTAGATTACTAAGAGACTGATGCAGGAGTTCAGAAGCAGATGCTCAAGGAGTAAGCGTACACAAACGTAGCAGATAAGGCCACACCTCAGCATACCATGATTAAGTTGAGTTTTAAATCACTCCACATCCTCAAGCAACCTGGGATCCAAACAGACATGCACTTTTACCCCATGAACTATACAACAACAGGGCAATTTAGAGATTATCCCAACTCCTGGAAGTAGTTTCAACTTTCGACTTGATCAGAACACACACTGCAGACAGGTGACAAACATTTCAGCAGGCCTAGTGCCCTACATCATGCAGCTACAGAGAACAAATCCCATTTACCTTGCTGAAGAGATGCAGCCTATCTGGTAGCCAGAAATCAGCCACACAACACTGTACCACCACCAGACTGCAAAGCCAGACCACTATTCCAAAAAGTCTTCTCAATTTAAAGCCCTTAATAAAAACAAAATTAAATACAAGAACAATCCTTGCAGACACAATTCATGCATGTTATGGTCACTATAAGGCAAGAGATACCAAAAGCAACATTATTAAAACCAATAATTAATAGTAAATTAGGATAAAACCTAAAATTCAGCATGATGTTCAAGCTTGAAATAATAGTACAAGCAAACTAAAAGCTTCAAGAAGTTTTTTAAAAATAAAACTTCACAAGCATTACTCTACCACCACAAAAAAAAGAAAAGCAGGACTGTTCTCAGGGAAATCAAGTTAAGAGAAACTTAAGGGTCTCTTAGAATAGTGTCTGTACACACATGCATACACATTTAATTTGCCTTCCCAAAATAAACCATGAGAATATACCAATATGTGTTATAGCATTATTGCTTTTATTAGTAAGCTGTATGAGGAAAGCAAAGCAATTGAAAAATTAATTTTCATGTGAGAAGGTAATAAACAGCAAAGAGGAAATAATGTGCATACTGGATTGATCCCACTTTCTATCTCTTCACATCCCAACATGGAACATGCAATGAATTAGCAACAAACTTAAAATATATCAGGACTGTTTCTCAGTTTACTACAATCATTAAAAGCATTTAATTTACTTCAAATCTTCACCAATACTTAAGTAAAACTACAAAGAACTTTAAAATGTTTAAATGTTGAAAAAAGCATTATTCCATATTTTGCCGTAAGCCTTTCAAGATGCCTTTAAAAAAAACCCCACAAAACCACCAGTGAACACTTTGCCACCCCCTCCAAATCTAACTTTTCCCCATTTTAAATCTCTTGATCAACACCAGCTGTCAATGCAACAAGAGGCATTAATGTAATTTGTGTGCACATAAAAAGAACATTCTTTTTAGAGATGTAAATTTCAAAGAATACATGTGGAAGTACATCTTCCACACTATATACCAATTAAGGAATTATATTAATTCAGGCCTGCTGACTGGGTGGCTGTCAGTCGCACCAAACGCATCCACACAGACAGAAAGGCAAAAATTAATTACCAAGATCTATCTCTGCATCCTCGTTTAAGCATTTGCTCCTGAATCTTGGCTGCATTCAAAATGCACACATTCACATTCTCCCCCAAGCACCAGAAGTACAGCTTTTTCTCCTGACATTCTGTGTATTTTTCAGTCACTACAGCTGATCAGCAGAGCACTTGAGAAGGGCTACAGTTGGAGACCGTTCAGAAACAGAAGTTATGCAAAACCTTGTGAAGTGCTTATTGAGCAGTCTCACGCTGGAAACACATGCCATTTGTTCACTGAGAGCTGCTGGAGCTGCCAAGGAGCTTCCACACGGAATGCAAGTTGCTGGTATGCAGCTACAGAAATTTAAATTATTACTTGAGCAACCACCTCCTTCAGGGACCTACATATTGCATGGCAAGGATTTCTTGGTTTGAATGCTCAGATCACACTGAAGGGCACATGTGATTCGAAGCACAAACAACTCCCACCTGACCGATAGCTCTGCACCACACTATTCCAATTAATAGGGGAGGTCCTAACGATTATATTTCCTTGAATTAGCAGTACATCCCTCCTATTTGCAAATTGCTTGGTGACAAGTCTTCCATTTGGAGTTGACTCATGAGCCTTGGCCCGCCTGTGCCAGAATTCACTAGCTTTTTGTGCATGTGTTGCAAAACCTCACCACCAGAGCTCCTGCCTCCCTCGCCCACCCCCATTTCCAATGATGAACAGTCAAAGAACAGTGGTTTGTTTCTCCCTTTGTGCCCATAGAATATAATTAACTGCACTGGAGACAATATGCTTATTTAATACCTTTCATTTTAGCATAAGCTGTAATTTACTGCAACCAATACTAAGACTTTATGCAATGCCTCTGAAAAAGAAGGAAAAAGGAACAGATGAAACAAACAAATCAGCTTTTATCCCTAACACATGTCCCTTCAACATCCTCATTCCACAGTCTGATCAGTAGGTTAAAAAGGCAGCTGGCTCAGTGTTCAAGGGAAAACTAGATGATTTTCTTAGGCAGCAACTCCTGAAGAGTTGCTAAGCACACAGAAACCACATCTACCTCTAGCCCACCACGGGCTAGACAGACTACATTTCTGATTCACAGCAGCCCCACACACAGATACACAGCTGCTGCCACCACCACGGTGGGCACTTCCAAAGAAAGGTTGCATGTTCTCTGTCAGGGGCAACTTAAGGGATTGCCTGGCAGCTTGACAGAATAGTGTCATGGGAGGGATGCCAGGCTTTGAAATATCTCCTGCAGCTACCACTTCCAGGTGACAGTAAGAGTGAAAATGCAAAAGCAAAAATGAACATCTGGAATGAGTAGGTAGGCTCCTGAAAGGCTGGTACCATGCTACAGCCCTCTGTGCTTCCTATCACTGCTACTCTCATGCACCTGGATGGGTTAAAGGACAGCAGGGCTACACCTCCCTTTTGCTAACACGCACACAAATGTACCTCTGAGTAATTCCACTGACTACCACAAGACAACTCACAGGCACAAAAGTTACCTACTCCTTTTTATACAAGCCCAGAGAATTCCGGCCTAAAAAATTTTCTCCCACCACACTGACTGTGAAAAGCAAAAGACTCAGTACAAGGAATGACTGTGTTGTATCACTGCCACAGATTATTCAAAGAACCTTTATCCACTGTTTCTTTTTTTTTCCCCAGGAGTAATTTTGATATTAAAACACCCAGTATAACAGATTTACAAGTCACTCAAGACATCAAGAACAATTCAGAGAAAAAAATCTACCAGTAAAACATCATAGTAATGCACACATTCACATACCTTTGCTTATTCTGTATTAAAATGCTACGACCTTACAGAAGGATATTACTACTAAAGGTTGTCAAGTGACAGGCCTAGTGTTGTGGTCCGTGAGCCAATTGCTAAGAAGAAAAAAAACCCCAAAAAACCTGAAAAACCAAACTTTTTCAGCAGATCACATTCTTCATTAAGAAAACCACATGCATTTTACATGAAACTCTTAGTTGACAGCCTGAGGAAATTACCAGTAATAGACAATCAGTGTGTTAAACTAAAATAATACTCTCTAGTCAAACACCAAGTAATTTTAAAGCAGCTTTCCATTTTTAGAGTACTTTCCATCACAGCGCTCAAAACACTTTACAAGCCTTTGGAGCATTAATGACAACTAAAGATAACATTTCTAGAAAATTGTCTCTAATCTTAGGCCATTTTCTGCATACCAGAACTGAAATACTTTGGATCTGATATTTCATTAATTAATTCCAAAACTAAACTGACAAAGATTACAGTTAAACCAGCATCTCTGAAAAAACAAGTTTTATGTACCTCACATTGTATCTTGAAGAACTGTGGCATAATTTCGATGGTCTTTCAAAGTCTTAGTTAAAAGACCTGCTGTGTCAGTGGCACACTCTCAATGCCTTGTCCTATCCCCCAGCCAACACTGCCTGCACGATAACTGAAAAAGATTCAACTCCAACTTAAGTTGTACTTTCTAATCATGCTGTTTCATCTAGTCTAGCACTCCTTTCAGCCCCTTTCTTTTTGTGGCCTTACACAGAAACTCTCCCCAATGCTCTTTTCATTTCCAAGCAAGATGAAGTGCAGTTGCCACACAGGCGGTTTTTTTTCCACACCCCCCCTCACAAAAGCATTTAGAGCTGAGCAAGAATCACACAAAATCTGCAGGACTGATAACAAACCTGATTAATTTTCACCTGCAGCATAATTGCTTTGGAAACAAACTCAGATTCAATGAGCTTTCAGTTTCTTCTGTGATTTCAGAGATGTGGTGTTTCTGCTGAGTATTTCGTGTCTGTGACTCGTATGATCAGCCCCACTCCACTTCTCCTTTCCCCCTCGCCTCGAATTCTTCCGCGGAGTCAAAGAGGAATGTTGCAGCTCAATGCAGAATACATTCTCTTTTTAGCATTTGCAATGTAAAACTAGGTTTTGTTCGGTACAGAAATCTTGCACAATAGCCTGTGTATACGTACTCATTCCAACAATGCTGTCCTATGCAATCGCTCTAATTACACACAGTCATAAAGCTACTGCTGTTGCTGCTTGGAACTGCAGTCTCGCCCTCTAAACAACCTAATATCAGTCTCCGCATTAGGACATGTCTTGTCTCTCTTCCCCTCCCTTAACTGCTTACTGCTTGCTCCAGTATAGATGGCCTTTACACTGCAATCGAAACACGTAGTCAGGATGAAATCAAGTTATTTGGGGTATTACGAAGAAGCAGCTATGCGCTTTAAAGAGGATGCCCCATTAAATCTCTGTTGAGCAAAGAGGCTATTTCTTTAATTCTGCAGGCTGCAACCACACAAGACTTTACAAACCAAAAATAAATCCCGCTTACGCCTGTTAAAAAAACCCCGTAAGTATTATATAAGACTCGCACATACGCGCGTGGGTGTATTGTCAGCTTTTACTGGTAAACTGCAAAGAATCAGTCCTTCGCAGTTGCTGCCAGAAAAAGAAAAAACCCAAAAAACCAAAACAACACCCCC